>VZRM01005292.1:21359-41810 GCA_013397955.1 Grantiella picta
TTTTTTTGGTGACTCAGATGTTTCTAGTTGGGAGAGAAACATTCACAGTAGTAGAAACTCTTTCTCATTCCTCCCAAGTTACTAATATTATGTTGCCCTTGCTAGTATATAATTCAGCTGAGTAACCAGTAAATTATCCCTTCTATTAATTAAAGAAGCTAGGGCAGACCTTACAAAAATCTTTCACTTTTCCTTTCCTCTTAGTATTTAGCTGGAAAAGGTGACCTGAGCTCACTCTGAAGGAACTGCAGTAGCCAGTCCCAGAAATGTTTTGAGTTTAGAAGTAAGTTGTTCCTTTTTCTCCCATGGTACTTCATTTCTCGGGAAGCTTTTATTTTTTCTGCTGCTGAAAAATATCCATAAATAGCAAATACCTTTCATCTCACTTTGATGTGTGAGAATATGCCTTCTGCATTCTTATTTTAAACAAGAGGAAGAAATAGTCCTGCAAGGTTTTCCAGCCTTGCCTACCTGAATGGATTGCTGGGATGGCAGGAATTTTACCTTTTACAGCTAACTCCTGAACATAGCATCATACCCATTTTCTATGACTCGACCATCCCTCCTTTTCCCAGCAACAACACAGACTGAACTTGTGTAAGACTGTACACATTTCTCCTGCTAGTCTTGCTTCCAGAGTCAGCAAAATCTCAGTGTGGCCACACACGTCAGCAGAAACTCTTAACCAAGTCGGAGGAGTATTTTCAGTCACAATAAGCTCAGGCCCTCCCTTTAAAACTTTACTTCTTCTGAGATTTTTTGGCTTGGCAGAACATCTATAAACCATTACATGTAAATCTTTCAAATTATTGTGTCCAGGTGGAGTGAGAGGTCAGTATCTGCCAATGTAGATGTTTTTTTCCTACCAAGGTTAGTTCATCCAGAGGCTGCTCAGCCAGGAGCCTTCAGGGCAAGCCCTGGACAGTCAGACAGAGCCCAGGCATCAGCAACACTTCAGACATTGTGGGTTTTGAAAAGCCTAGCAGGAGCTAGCAGGATTTTTAATTTTTTCCACAAGAAGCTATTCCTTCACTGTGCCTGTTCTGCAGCAGGGCCATGAGTTTCTTATTTTCTCAGTCAAAACTCACTGCGATCAAAACCTGTTTCTCTAAAAAGGCTGATGGTCCTTTTTGAGGCCTTTGCTGAGACTTTTCTAAGTTGAGGTCTCAGCACCTTAACAAGATCCCCACCTGAAAATTGTGTCTTCCTTGCAGGAAGTACAGCAAAAGCACGGAGTGTTTAATACACAAAGTGAAACCTTAAGCTGAGTGAGAATTGTGTGCCTGCAGCACTGCCACACTCCCCAGAGGTAATACTCAATTTCCAGTCAATCAAGGACACATTTCAGTGCCAAACCCATGCTCAGTGCCATGCCTGTCCTCAGGGCACTATGGTATAAATACCATATTTTCACTCTGTCACTCAGAGCCATCAGCCTGGGCTTTGTGGAGAGCTACAGAGCCATGAACCTGGGTTTGGGAATGTGTCACCAACATTCACACATGGCAGCACTTGTTCCCTCGGGATATTAGCAAGGGCACCACTGCTGAAAAATCCCTGCAGTGTTCTGAAATGCATTTCACACCAAAACATTGAGAACGGAGGATGGTAAAAACAATTTCACTTTTTAAGAGATCTTTTTACTTTTATACTAAATTTAAAAATACATATAAAAGGAAATACATTGTTTACTACTTTTTGATAAGCACAGCAAACCAGTTTATCCTCACTTCCACTGATGGGATTCCATTAATTTCAGTGGGGTTATTTCTCATTTTCACTAGCAAAAGTGAAACAAGTGTTTGGTTCTAATTCACTCAAGTACCACTAAGGCACCTGACAATAGATCTGAAAGTATTTCCTGTGAAGAAATGAGTTTTGTCCCTACAAGAGTTCTGAGCTTGCAAATGAACATCATTTTAGCTAAGTGCACCGTAAAAACCCCCCTTTGTTTAAAGACTTGTAAGGTTTTGTTCATTTGGAAGCCTGAACAATCCTTATATGATTTATCGAGGAACCCAAAACCAGCCCAGTCCATACAGACATGTTTATTTGTAAAGTCCAATCCATTCACCCTCACCCCATTACTTCACTGAGATATTTGTCTCACTCTTGCATGTTCAGTGAGCAGCACAACTTCATAGCTACTCGAGTTCCTTCTGCTAGAAGTTCAGCCAAAGAATCTTGTTTACTACCAATCCACAAACACTCTACAGCTCATTCCATAGCAGCAAAGCTTAGTGCTCTCCCAGATATGATGGTTTGCATATATGACTCGGGAAAAGCCTCACATATTTAACAACTTGTCCATTTTTTCCCCACCATATCAGCTTGGCCTAAAAAAAGGCCTAAAAAAACTCTTCTTTGCTTGGTTTTCCAAAATCTGCTTAACCTCAGCAACAGATTGAAGAGTAGCCACAAAGCCACAGCCACAGAAAATGGGCTGAATTGTCCTGAATGACTGCTCTCCTCACACAGGAGGGCCATGGGTGCATTTTGGCATTTTAGAGGTGCAGAGGAAAGAGTACAGCCTGCAGACAAACATGGCCCATTCAGCCACACATTGCAGTGATCACAGAATAAAAACATTCAGCCTAGAGCAGTGAAGCCCTGATCCCTCAAAACAAAAAATTTAAAAAAAAATCCCAGAGCATTTAAACAGTCCCAAATCAAAAAGAAGAAGAACATATCCCAAAGCATCTTCCACTCAGTGAGAGGGAGTTTTACTCTTTCAGCACAACGTCTCTTGGCAGCACCACAGGATTTCAGGAAATGCAGGCCTGATGCAAAAAGGTGGTTGGAAGACATTGATAGCCACAGATGATGTTCCTCTGGGCTGAGAAATGCATCATGAGTGAAGGTGAGAGGCAAAAGCTTCAGAAAAACGTAAAAAGCATGAGAAGCAGCCACTCACATGAATAAACACATGGATATAAAAATGCCAGTATCTGACTTTGAGCAGATTAAGAACCATTTTCCTAATATTTTTTAAATTAACAAAGTCCTATGATATTTTCTTGCACGTAGTTCAAATTGTTACAAAAAGCAAATAAAACCCCTCAAAATTATACAAATGCACACACAGCTGTTGGGATTACAAATGAGACTGTGGTGTCCTTTCTGAAGTGCTCCAACACTCAGCAATATGAAAAGTCATTCTCTGGTGTAACATCAAGGAATTTATTCTATTTATACCCCATTGTAACTGAGGACAGAATTATATTGATTACTTCTTCAGCTTCTCAGGTAGTTCTGTACACAGACTTGATGTGATCAATAGAATGGCACAATGATTTCCTGGGCATTCCACCAAACTTGAAGTTGATAAATCTGTTAAAATTTGGTGTGAAAATTCTCCTTCATCATAACTTGACTGGATTTGAAACCGTCCAGAGACTAACAGCTTCTCTATATATTTAAATATATATTTAAAGTAAGGCTAGACTGACAGCCTCCAAAGAGTACCATAATTTAAGGTGCTGTCATTGCTACTACAATAGATACAGAAAAGAGGAGGCAGTTAAAAATTTTGAGTGAAGTACAACTAGAATAAAGGGAAATAACTCGGGAAAAAAAAAGTAAATTAATGTTTAAGAGCATATTTTTAAAAGATTACTTTAAAAAAAAAAAGAGTTATTTTGGAGCTTTTAAAACTCCAGGAAATAACATGAAATAAGGATATGTAAAATGAGATGACAAAACATAAGGAAAACAGCAAGTTGAGAAATAAAAAAAAAATAAGTATAATCCATAGTTAATACACAAAATAGCTAAGTAATTTAAGAAGGATACATATTTATCAGTTTACTTGAATAACTGAAGTTGCCATTTCTCAATTGATGAGCTTTTTGCCACTGTCTGATCCTCTGGAAAGAACATTTGAAGGCTGTGAGTGATATTGGTGTTCTGGAGCACTGCACCACAGCCAGAAATGTTATTCTAGATCACATCTATTAGCTTAGATCTCACAGACCATAGAGATGAAAGCTCTGATGTCATTGCAGCCATGCACCAGAAGATAATCTCATTAGCTGAACTATCACCATATATATACATCTGCTTAGGAAAAATCAAATTAGGCTACAATAGCAATTTTACCAGAGTAAGAAAATGGGGATTGGTGTAACATATTTAATGTATTCCGTGAAGTGCACTCCAATATTATACTTAGTCATATGATATGACAGAGAGTGTTGCAGGTTAATTACATGTTATCTACCTCTAGCTTTGACATTATTGACTACAGAATAGTCACAACTTTAGCATTAAAGATGTAGTCATGCTGTGCATGCCACAAAATTATTTTGTATTTACACAGCCTTGACATCTTTTGGTAAAATTGTGAGTTGCACTTTCTTTAAAAGCTCGAGGACTCAGAATAAAAATGGAAAGTCTTGTCCTTCCCCTTTATAAAATAAATTTATTTTTATTAGACACACTTTGTAAGGAATGTTAAATGAAGTAAATAAATAGTAGACATCTGACGTCTTACTTTTATTACCAGCTGTTCGTTATTTTAAGACCAGAGGCTGCACAGAGTAATTCCTGACTGACAGTGGTGAAAGTGAGAAGTGGACCTCTCAGAGCTGCATTTGATTTGGAGAGGTCAATCAGTGCAACAGTAATAATTCCATTATACTAACGATGTGTTTTACAAGGCATTGTTGGTTTTCACCTGCGCTAAGCCATTGGAGATCAGTGGACTATTTCTGAAGAATATATAAAAAGTTACCAAAAAATGCAAGTTCAAATATGTTGTATGTAACAGTATAAGTAAGTTTAACTATCTCAGGGGTCAGACCTTCAGTGAAAATACTTCATGTATCTACAAGCCAAAACCTGTTGAAGACAACTACCTCTAATGCGATGGGACACATTTAAACAAACTTTGAGCTCAAAATAATTCACTAAATAATACTGCTGTCAGAGCTAGTCTATTTGACATTTACCCATTTGTGCCCTGCTACAAGTTCCACAGGGCGGCCAGATCAACATTAATTTGGAAAACACCACAAATGGACTAATAATCAACTCAACATTTTCATCTGAACTTCTCTGAAGCTTGCACTGGTGCTTTTCCCCAGCAGACAGAAATGGGACGTGAACAAGCATCACCCCAGTGGTATGAAGGCAGACTGGTCACACACAGAAAGAACTTCCAGTCACAGCAGTGTGGGAATCAACCAGAGGGAGAGAATTCATGTCTGCAAACAGGACAGCTGAATGTTCAAGCAAATTCACAGAGTGCATTCTTTATGGATGGGAGAGGCCTCTGATAGACATAGCACCTAAAACCCAACTGATAATCATTGAACAGAAACCGAGTAAGGAATGGCAGAAAAGCCATTCTCTGGTGTGAAACGCAGAGTCAAACAGGTAACCCAGCAGCACACCCCACAAATACACACACGTTTGTACACCCTGGAGAAGGCAGCATCATTCCCACTCACAGGCATGGCCAAAGTCAGGACTAGCACCACCCAAGGCATCACTGAAGCTCTGGTCAAAGCAAGTCAAAGCAGCAAGAGATGAGGACCCAGAAATTCTAAGTGGTCCCACCATTATTTTGCTGCGCATTTTCAAGAGGTGAAAGCTCACAAGTGCATCTGAAAGACTTAATAAAGGCACTGGAACAGGTGGCAATGTTTGCCAAGTGCAGCTGGGATGAAAAATGATTGAGAAATGCTCATATTATAATTACAGGGTGAAGGTCCACTTATCAGTTTCCATGTACTTTCCCTTTCTGCGGGGGCTGGGGGGAGGAAGAGCACAGCAACACCATCTTCCCAGATCTTATCTCTTTGGAAAATAGCAATGAACAAATAAGGGAGCCAGCTGGACGTACCAGCCAGCAGAACACATTACCATGCGTGAAACCTCAATCATGGAATATCCTCCAACTTCTCCAACAAGCAAAGGAGAAGATGTGGCACAAATTCATTTCAGAAGTGGCATTCGTGGCCTTATAGGGAAGCGAAGAGGATGGAGC
Organism: Grantiella picta; assembly: GCA_013397955.1. NCBI lineage: Eukaryota > Metazoa > Chordata > Aves > Passeriformes > Meliphagidae > Grantiella > Grantiella picta. The sequence goes on from VZRM01005292.1 coordinate 27,349, forward strand.
TGACAGCCCCGGCGGGATCCTTACGGCCAGCTCCCGGCCTGGGCTCGCCCTGCCTCGGGCAGCTCCTGTCGGAGGTGGTGATTCCAGCGACATCAGGGCACCAGAGAGCCGCCGGTGCCCGCGGCAGGCCACATCACCCTCTCTCCCCTGAGCAAGTGGATCAGCCTGGGCAGAGGAAGATGCTCCAGCGAGAGGGCGATCCGCGCGGCTCGGACGGGCATCCCCAGCCGGGGCTGTATCACCGCCTGCCCGCCGCCCCCCGCCCCGCAGCGCCAGGCAGCAGGGCTAGCCCAGCTCGGGGGATGCTCGCCCCCCGCCCCGCAGCGCCAGCAGCAGGGCTACCCCAGCAGCAGGGCTAGCCCAGCTCGGGGGATGCTCGCCCCCCGCCCCGCAGCGCCAGCAGCAGGGCTAGCCCAGCTCGGGGGATGCTCGCCCCCCGCTCGCCCAGCCCGGCTCGCCCCGCCCTACCTCTCCCGCCCGCGCCGCCGGCCGTGGAGTTGCCGCAGCCCATGGGCGCTGCNCCGCCGGCCCCGAGCGCCGCACCCGGCCCCGCACCGCGCCCCCCGTTCGTCCCCAAGGAAAGCCACACCCCGGGCTGTCCCCTCGCCCGGACGGGCTGGAGCTGCTCAGCCGGAGCTACGGCTCAGCCCAGGCTCGAGCCCGCAGGACTCCGAACGACCTCCGCCCGCGGGCAACCAGCCCAGAGCCTCCCCGGGCGGAGGAGATGCTCCTTGGCTCGCGGGAGCTCCGGGACATCCTCACCGACCAGCCCATCGGGGAACATCGGTGTGACCAGAGCACCGGGCTGCTAACCCTGCATCTGCCAGCCATAACATCCCGGGCACTACTGTAAGCAAACCTTTATTTATTGCTTTGGGTATTTCTCATCTTACAAGAAACACGATGGTGAAACTGAAGACCCATTGAGTGCAGAAGAGCTACAGATTCACTTTCCCCGAGGAATATCAGCAGCACTGAGAAACATGGAAGATAAGCTTACAAATTCTTCAAGCAATCGTTTTCATTCAATAATTACCACATCATTAACCAAAAAGAATTTGACTTCCTGTTAACCAGAACCTGTCTTCCACATAGAGAAGTAAAATACTTCAAAACCTTGATGGCTTCATTACTCTTCCTCTGTCCCCAAATGACCAGGAAGCTGAAACCCAATGGATCCATCTAGACACAACTGCAAATGCTCTAGATAGATAGATACTACCGCTACAACAAATTTGTTTAAGGGCTCAGAAAGGAGTTTTAGGCGTCACAGAAACACCAGTATGAGTATCACTGTGCATATAACACAATCCTTCACCACCACCACCCCTAAAGCAGACAGACAGCCCAAATATGTGCATTTTTCTTCAGGAAAAAAAAAAATCTCACCAAGGTTCAAAACCACCTTTTTCTGATGGCCAGTTTTCTGAAATTCACATATAGAAAAATAAACCCTCAGGCCAAGCTTTCAGCACCAAGAATCAGCCTAAGGCAATTTTTTTAGTGGCAGAGTTAAGAAGGAAGAAAGGATGGTCTGAAAGCAAGGCTGAAATCCATGCTGCTTAAGGCCCCATGCGTTTTTCTAACATAAAAAGAAACAAAAAATCTCAGCAACCCACACTGACCATAGGCTTGCCACATATTGAGGTATCTATGAGTGGGTTCTAATATGCAGTTTACCTTGGAAGGAGCAGTTGTGGTGAGCACAGAAACTGTCCTCACATATTGGAAGAGGTAGCTGGGAGGCAAAAAACCCCTGGAGATGCCTTGACACCAAGCCATTGTCCTGGCCACAAGGAGAAGATCTGAGTCTGGTTCAGCAACCTGCAGTAGTATGAAGGATGACAGAAGGATGATGTCCCTTCTAAGTGCTCTCACTCCTCTCATAAATTCAGTGTAGCACACACAAGCCGAGCCCTGTGTGCACAAACTCAGGGCTGCATTAAGTTCAGGAAGGCAAGAAATTTGCAGCACAGCCATCCAAAGCTGGAATTAGTAGAAGTTTCAGGAGACCCAAGACAAAGGAAATGTGATGTATTCCTCTATATAGTGTCTGGGATTGCAGTGAGTCAGCCTCTCTCTTGGCAGCTCTATTGTCGTTGCCTCCTACTTCAAATGGGAAGACACACTTTAGTTTCAACTTTACTTGTGCTTTACACAAACAGAGCATTTCACTTTATTACTGAGAATAACTGGTAGCAAAATACAGCCACCAAAGCAGGTTAATTAAATGAACACTTGACATGAAGGGAAAGGAGGATGTGTTCCCTGCATCAGCAAACTCTTGGTGTCTGGCATCACACACCCTGTGTGCTTCATCTCCTCTGAGGAAGACTGGGAGATGTATGGATGTGAACTTCTGCAAGTATTCCAGAAAGTGTTGTGGAAAAGGTTTGTGTTATTCTTTCCCAAAATCAACAAAAATTTTACCCAGCTGGGAAAATAGGTTGATTGATGGGATGATCCAAATCTGAAATTCCAGTAATTTTCCCTTTTTGGACATTTTTGCTAGTCTGAGCATTTGAAATCCAAACAACATGTCTGTCAAGCTGGTATGCAAGTCTATGGAAAAGGATCTTTAGAACCCATTACTTCTGGGTATTAGGGAGCACCCCTAATTTGCACAATAAATATATTTTATATATTTTATACTTTTCAAAATCCTTTTTTATGTAAGTTACCACACAGAAACCTTATTCATCTATGATTTCTTTCTAACAAAACATTTGCTTACAAAGGCTTGGATCTCAGCTTATGCAAGAGTCTAGCTTATGCTAGACTTTGATGATCCTTGTGGGTCACTTCCAACTCAGCATATTCTATTATTTTATAGAAAACACACTGCTAATACTTCTAATCAGCATCTTCTGGGTATTTTCTTTTGAATGGTTTATTTTAGATACAGATATTCTCAAATGTCCTGAAAAAACTGTTAGTTCTTCATCAGTAGTTAGCACAGTGAGATAAACTTTTTCTTAATCAAATCTACAACAGGAATTCAGTTTAGACCAAACTTGCCCTCCTTAAGAGCTGCACTCCAAGTATGTGGTCAGAGTTAACCAACGACTAAAGGCCAGCGCATCAAGATATTGAATTATTTGTATTAACATAAATAGGGGGAGAAATCAAGAACTTATTAGTAAAAGCTATTGTGATTCCACAGCCCTTGAAGCTGCTCACTACCTGGCAAAGGGAGATATTGAGAAGACCTCTCTACATTGCTGGGAACATTTCATTATTAACAAAAAGGGTTAACCAATTTGATTTGGGTTACAGAAGCCAAATGACAATTATTACAAAACCCAGAGGCCAACAAGAAGAATAAAACCTACAACTCCCCATGTTTCTACACTATTTCTTAATAAGGACTATATTGGGAAAGCACTTGGTCACACCAGTCTGACCCCAACTGTGCTAGGTACCATCTGGACACATAATGAATATTTATCTTTGCTGGCAGTCAGGAACACAAGAAATAGCTGATGGATGAGATAATAGAGAAGCCAAAGTAGGAAGCAGTGAGATAGCATTGCTATTTATAAAATGGATGTGCCTAACCAGAACAAAAAGAAAAAGCTGTATCAGGTCACAGGAAGGATCCACCTTGTTCAGGATCCTGCCTCTGACAGCAGCTGAAAGAACACAGGAGACTCGTATGGAATGTGCCCCCCAAACTCTCCCATCTCCCAGCATTTGCAGGTCACAGTCTGCCTGAGGCAGCTGTGTTGCCATATAATTAGCAGCCCTTAACACATTTCTCCTCTGTGAAGCTGTTCCCCCAACCCCTGAACCCACCCAAGACCCTGGCACTCACAGCATCCTGCTTTTCACTTCTCAGCCACATGGGAATTGAAGAACCTCCTTTAGTTTGCTTCCAGCCTGGCTTCTGCCACTTCAGCTGCTGGTGGTTTGTTCCTTGTATCGGGATAAACGCTGAAGAATCAATTCCCCACCTCACACCATTTATGATTTTTGTTCTTCATAGTGGAATAATCACCAAAGAATCGATACGCCATGTTCCCTATCCTCATCCTTAGTTAGCAGCAGCGATAGCAAGTTGCCACTTCCTGGCAGCTGATCAATAGGTAGTTAAAACACTTTGAAAGAGATTTTCTCTGAAACGATTCAGAAGCCCCATTCTACAGACGAGGCTCTGCTACCAAGTTCATATGAGAAGCAGTGCAGGGACCCTGCATGGAGGAAGCAGCCAAACTGCTTTGCCCATCACAGACTTACTGTAATCCAAGCAGTGTATCCCCTTGCACTGCTTGTTAGCAAGGAGAAAATGTGATGAAGAGCTTTCTCAACGTCCTTCTCTTCCTTTTCCTGGCTGCCTGGCAGCCTCACAGTCTCCATGGAAGCTTTTCAGCACCAACCCCACACTCTGAGCCCTGAGCTGGTCTTGCCTCACCTTGAGCTCACCACCATGAGCAGCCCACAGACAGGCCAGCTACCATCTACCCTGAAATGATGCACATGGCATTATTTATCATGGAACACAGTGAGGAACAAAATCAAACTGCAAGCACTTACGAGGAAAAGCAATTTGTCTTTCTCCTTGCAGTGACAGTGGAAAATTTGACTTGAATATTTCTTTTAAATGAAAATTATGACTCCTTCTATTAAAAAAAAACCCCATAAAACTGTAGAATGTGTAGGTTTATAATGGTCCATGGAAGCAGAATTTAAAAAATATGATTTAAACACCTCACTTTATAGCAAAAAAAGAGTATTTGCCAAGACCAAGGGCTTTCTTTCAACTTAAGCCAAGATTTTAATTTATCTATCGGCTCCTGCTCTCATGAAAATCACTAATAAAATTCTCATTTTTGGGCCAAATCAGACATGAATTGAGACAAAATCAATTATATCCGCTAAAACATCTAGTAAGCAATGAACAAGGAACACGCTGGCCAGCCAGGGAGAAACCAAATCATATCATTAAACGGAAGGCAAATAAGTGCCAAAGAAAAGTAAATATTCTGTTTGTGAATATGCCAGCTTTACAAAAATTTCTCCCCCCCACCAGTCTCTGACAGAATATATAGCAATTAACTGTGCAATAATTCTTTCTGAATGTGATTATCGTCTACAGTAATGAAACCCCTTTGTTTTAAAAAGCTTATGGGGCTTATGATTCTCAGCTTATCCTCAAGGTAGAAATGGAGTTCAGGATTAGAGCTTTCAAAGGGAAGTTGATGGGGAAGAAATAAGTCATAATTCAATGCTTCTCTGTTCACATCAGTGTTATGTATGTTCCTAAAATGTCTGGATTTTAGCAGACAGACCTGAAGAATTTGCTGTTGAGCTCTGCTATTACCCACTCCCTGCAAAGATTTTTCTCTCAGAGTTATTTTCAGGTGCCCTTGAAAATAACAAATGGCCAAAAGCTTAAATTGGATATTCAGAAACAGTCTGGAATCCTTTCTGTGCCCAAAAGGTTGATATATATGATGTATTAGATTTTTCTATCAGAGGTTGTATAAAAACACAGGAGATGAGTAACAGTGCTTCTTACCTCTGAGATCACTCAAGCTTCATTTTACTACCTCTGATACAAACAGTCTCCCAAAGCCCTATTCCAGAGGAGAAAAACATCTTACTCTCTTATTTTCATATACTATGCAGAAAGATTAATCTCTTTCCTGTCTCTCACTTTATAAACCGATTTGCAAGATGCAGCTAGATCAGCTTTTCAAAGGCAGGATCACAAAACGACAAGATGAAAAAATGGCAAAACGCTAGATAAAGGACCTTTACAGTGAGCTGTCATGAAGATGTCAGTGCAGCACTGCATCCCTTCAGGCACACGGGAGCCTAACACACACTTGATCCATTTGAAAAGCCTAAATTAGTGTAAGACAGCTGGATGTAGATCCATTAGGGGAAACTCTCTTTGCCTCAGAAATGTGGGTAAGAAAGGCACATCTCTTGTTTGGAGTCCCACACTTTTATTTCAAGAGCCCCTTCTGCACACATAACTCTTATTTGTGCAGTACCGTGGGAAGATGATATCCCTGCTTTATTATGTTTTATTTTCGTGCACTTTTGCAGATGTCAATTCTTCCTCTGCTGTTGATATAAATTTCCATTACAGTTTTCCACACATAATAATTGCTTTTGCCCTATATTGGTAACGATGCCAACCAGCACAGTTTCTGCCTTGTTTTTGTATGCAGTGTGCCTGCAGACTATAGAAACAGCAGACACATCCTCACCATGAAAAATGTCTTCATCAAAGCTGTGTATTTATCCACCTCTGCTTAATTAATACCTTAGCTTTTGAAAACCTAAAATCTGCCAGTATTTTTACAGTAGCTAGATATAATTCACACTGAGTGGGACTTTCATAACTTGCATGTGCCTTTTTATTGAAAGAATAGAATTCTGCTTCAGCAAATACCAGCCAGGTTAAAAAAAGATAAAATTACATCAAAACAGCACCTCTTTATCTAAAGATGGGTTTAATATAAGAGGATGCTAATAATTTTGATTAATGAAAACTTCTGTCATGCTAGGCATACAGTAAACAGAAGTTCTCACAATTAGAAATGTGGAAGCACTGTGTGTTGTCATTAAAAAAAAAGACACCCACAAATACCAACTATATATTGTGTTATGACTGCTTTTAACACACAGTTTAATCAGAATGTGGGTTTTGACAGATAAAATACTAGCAGTTTTTAAGTACTTAAAGAAGGCTCTTGTATGCATAATTTCAAATATTTGTAAGAGCCGAGTATTTGCACCCATGAAATAAAACAAACTGTAAGCAATCAATAGTAGTTACATTATGTCCTCACATGATGTTCTCCTAGGAGAAATCCTTTTAGCACCTATATAAGGATGACAAACTCCTCTCATTTATATTAATAAAGATTAAGCAATTCACCCTTGTTAAACACAGACTCAGCTTCTGGATCCACAAGTAGAGGCAAATGGTAGAGAGAGACATAGAAATGGATAGTTTGGGAATTTCGGAATTAAATACTTTATCTAGTTTCATTTATTCCAGGTTTAGCAGCAAAATGGAGGCAGAACACCCAAACCATCTTTTCCTTAATATACACCTGGAATTACTCCCAAAACACTGGCATTTTATTTCCTAGTATTTGCATTGCATTTCAAAATTCATGACTTGGGGCTCCCAAAATGCATGGAATTGTGTGAAAACCATGAACTTAGTTAAAATAATTGCTGTGCAGATTTAATTCTTAGATTTCTGACAGAGAGCATTTAAGGTTCCAGGACTTGCTTACCCCACAATGAGAAGGACCAGTCCTTTTCCAACCAGCCCCAAATCTCTCCCATCCCATAATAAGAAGCACATGTCCCTCAGGAAGCTCTGACAGGGAGCTGACAGCTCCTCACAGCAAACCTGCCCTGGAAGGATGTGACATGGGGAAACCACAGGTGCTGGCAGCAGCAATCCAAAGGTACAGCAGCACAAACAAAAAGAGATCTGGACTCAAACCTAACAATGAGCAGAGCACTTATTTGAAACGAAGCCACTCTTTTTTGATTTAGTTTTCAAAGTACTGAACGCTGCTCCATTTGGCAATGCTACAACGCAGTGTAAATCAAATCTAACAAAACCTCTGAATTTCTGTATGCACAAGCAGTTCTCTTCAGGGGAGGGATGAAAAACTCTGGCAACTCTTCTTTTTGTCGCAGATTTCTTTCAAAGCAATGCGGTTGGTTTAAACACTGATGAGAACATTTTCCATTGCATTATTATTCATGTTCTCACAGTCACAGATATGACGCTGCTTTTCTGTTTGGGGCTTTTTACTTTTTGCTATTTCATACAAGTTTGATTTGAGAAGGTAGAAAACTAATTAGAAACCATTGGCCCCTTCTAAGAAAAACCTCTGCATATTATTAGGTCCTGTTGACTGTGACTGCAGTACATGCTGTCTGCATGCTTCATGGTTTTCGCTGAGAGATACTTGCTGACCTAGGATCTTGTCAGCACTTATGTTTATAGAGTATTTAAAGATAATGACTGTATGTGACCCTTGAACTAAATGTTCTGGTTTTAAAATGTGAAAGAAAAACAAAGAAAAGCAATGTGTTACCATAAATGAATTTGAAAGAACTGGGAAAGTATTTACTGATCCAGCCAACATTTATATGCCTGATTAATCTCCAGGAATCTGACAGGCTAAACACAAGTTTCTAAGTTTGCAGGACTGGAGCTGGGCAGTCAAGTGCACAGGTAACATATGGCATTGCTGCAGGGGTACGAACCACCTGCCTGCGTGGCAAATCACAGGATGGAAAGCAAAAGGGCTGCAAGGCAAATTCTGCACAAGTTCAGGTGCTTGAGCAGCCACATATGGTGGGTTTATAGCCCAAAAGCTGCCCACAGCCTGGTGAGATAGTTCACCTTGCTTGTACCTTGCTCACAGTGACCTTTATCCTGGGAAAATACTGAGAGAGGTTTGCCAGCTGGAAGAATTATTTTGCTAACAGCAGCAGTGGGGCCCTGCTGTCACCTCCTGGGCTGTGCTCTCACCCATGCTGTAAGAGCAGCACACCTCTGCAAAGACACCTTGACACCTACAAAGCTACAAAAGGCAATGACAATATGTGGCTTGCAACCTCTCCCATAATGATTCAACTCTGCTCCCCTCATCTTCCTCACTGGCCCCTACTAAAGCAGCTGTGCTGGATGGAGTGTGTCCATGCACATGCTGCAGAATTCCAGCTTTCTGGCAAGCCCTTCATTTGCAGCAGCAGCAGGTCCAGTCATATGACAGGAAAGGGTTTCCAGTATTTGGCTTTCTCCAGGCAGCAGAAGGACTTCTAAGTAGCCGCCACAGGAAGAAAAATTGGAAACATCTGATCTTGCGACACTGGAAGCATCTGAGCACTGCGGAGGAACACAGAGCTCGTGGGAGGTTTCCTGCTGAGCTGCACTGGGGTGTCCAGAGCTGCTGCCTGGGCAGCAATGCAGCCCTGCATTTTCCTTGTGTGACTGCATTTCCTTATGTACTTGTACTCCTGACATTGCCTTGGCAGCCTGCTGGGAGGAGTCCCTGCCCAGCAGGGAGCAAACAGATTGTGGTATCAGAGCCCTTTTGGGGCTGCCTGGAGTTTCCTTATTGCTTTCTGTATCATCCTCTGCGTTTCTTGCTGCTTCTTCTAAAAATACAAACTGACATCCTATTGCACCACCACATCCTGCTCTGCCTTTGCCCTGGGCAGCATAGACATGCTGTGCTCACAAGGGGGAAAGAAGCAGGAGAATTGTTTGGGGTCTCTGTGGTCTGCAGCAGCCTCAGTTACGGACCCAGACCCCTTTGTGCTACACTGTGTATGGAGAACAAAGAGAGTCCAAACAGAAAACAGGAAGACCAAAAAGGATATCATCATGCTGGTAGACTTGTGGACTTCTAATAGGCCTTAAGGTATGTTCTGCTATATACAAATGTTAACATATTATCGTTCAGCTTTTTTAGCCTAACCAGCCATGGAAAGATGCAAGGCAAGGTGAATCAAAGAAAGTGATCAGAATAAAGACAAGATGAACTTTTCAGTTGTGTTGTTCAGAAGGAAACACAAAAGTGCAGGGCCTGATTGGTTCACATGGTCTCATGATAAAAAAAATTAGACCAAGAGCTGGATTTAGACACTGTGACAACATTAAGTGCATTTGTCTGTGATATTTGAACTGATGTTGTAAAGACTACTAGTGTCAGGCTCCCTCTGACACTAATTTGACAGCATTTTCTGCAGATCCAGCCTGCATTTGAATGTGGTATTCTGACTTTCAGTAGCCTTTATTCCTAACAGGTTATTTATTGGCACTTCATAATCATATGTCAGGCATTAGATGGCTCTAATTTTAATGTACAGAATCATACCAGATATGCATTTCTTTGATGAAATACCTGTATTATTCTTTCTGTCACTTCTTGTATTTCACCCAAAGATTTTTCTCCATTCTTTAGATAGCCCTGAGCTCCATTGGACCATCACCTGAAGCAGAAGTTTAGGGAGAAACACACATCACAAAAACCACAGCTAGAAAGAGGAAGGAGCCTGTATATCGACATTCGCACTGCAAAACCATAAAAATTTGAGCTTAAAATATTCCAATAATTCTCCAACGAACTACCCATTCTCTCATTGTTCCTGTTTCTTGCAAAGCAAGAGCAAACTGTTAAATCAGATGCCCTCCGTCAGACAGAGCCCCAGACAAAAATCATGGCAACACAGTCTGAGTCCACGCAGGGCAGAGGCAGGCGTGGAGGAGGTGGTGGCAACACCTCAGGCTGCTATTGGCATCAGTGACTCCAGCATTCGAAACCATATTTTTATTCTGGATCTGGGTAGAGGCTGCTGCTGTGCTTGGTTACATGAGGGGACTTAATTGTCCTTAAATTACATGAAATTAAAGATGGCAGTTATACCCTTCACCTTCAATGAGGTTTTAATTAGATCCATCCCACTAGCCAGTCCATCTGTGCATATCCATTTTGGCATATTACTAATGTGTTTAATGGAAATAAACAAAGCCATGTGTTTTACGTTAAAACAAAGAACATGACATCTTGGTTACATTGTAATTAATAATTTCAGTGGAATTTTATTTCAGCCCAATATTATGTTATGGGTCATACACAAAATCACAAGATACTCTTTTTCCATGTGTCCAAGATATCTCCTGTACATCACATGCCCTATTATTAATTTAACCAGTAATTTATTCAGATACTATTAAAAAACTGGTGTGGGATGCTTCTGGTAGTGAGAGTACTAAGAGTCTTTTTCACATCTTTCACTTGTATTCATTTTAAGCAATTTATTGCCACTATCATATAACATAACCTATATATATATATATATACAAAGCTACACAACTTTTGGAAAATTATTACACTAAAGTCATCTGTAGTTCGAGAATGTCTTTGTTACTGAGCACAAAGAAAAATAGGAGATAGTTTGTTAAATGCATAAATAGACTCAGCTGACTTAGCAAACATGTGACGACCACACCACTGCTCAGAAATTTCTTGTAAAGTATAAGGTAGGAAGCCAAAAAGGAAGCATAATGCAATATGTCCTTTAAAGTTATAATGGAACATATGAGAAAGAAAACACAATGCAGTCTGACTTACTCTGTAACTAGTCTAACCAGAAAAAAATAATTACAGCCAGCTCTCCATTAATAGTGGGTGGATTATCAAATTTGGAAATAAATTAGGCTAAGGATGCACAACAGCTGCCTTGTTTCCAAACAGTCCAATTAAAACTGGCAGGGCTTATTAACTGCAGCACAGCAGCATTCAGGCTTGGCACTGCTGCTTCCAGCCTGGAGCTGGTGCTGGGCAGTTAGGTGGGAAAACACTTGAGCAAACCTGGAAGTGTGGCACTGAGACCTTCAGTCTGGTCCTTTCTGTCACACGGGCAGACTGGACTGGCTGCTTACCAAGGGATGTTTCTGGCCATCCTCAAAAAGAACAAGACTGCCCCATGTAAAACCCCAAATTCAGGTTTGAAGATGCACCAATTTCTGTGGGCCTACAGTAATACTGGAAGATTTTATATCATTTTGCCAAGAGATTTGTTTAGCAGACGAATCTCAAACTCACAGATGAATTCAAACTTTCTTCTTCTTTCCTTTAAAATTGATCATTCTCTCAACTATGAGATTTTTTTTGTCAGGGTTTTGCTGGAAGCAAATATAATCTTTTCTTAGAAACAGTACAATTAGTTTATGTAATGAATTACTTCATACTCAACGCTCAATTATTTATTGATTTTACTCGATGCTGTGATTTCTTACTAGTTTTACAAGCAGTATGTATCAATTTAATTGTAGCCCTTCTGGATTTTTTCCCCTAAGTTTTCACACTCTAAGAGCCTTTTTCTTAACATAATCAAATCATCTGTACATTTCAGAATACACACATACAAATTAATTGGACTGCTTCCTGGAATTGATTTCCAGCTCAGTTCACACTGCTGGGCCAGGTCTGTTGAGCATTCAAATGATCCTGGGTTCTGTGTCTATCAGCTTCCCTATTCTCCTTCCATATGGACAATGTTCCCACAATGGCTGTAAGAGTACTTTTCACTAGAAAGACTTTTTGTAGTAGCTGAATATATGGCATTCAATACCTGGATATAGAGCATGGAAACTCAGGAAACCCAGAAAAAGCATTTTCTTGTGACAAAGGATGAGATATATATACCCAAAGGTCTGCCAATGCACAAGGTACATAACTTTTTTTCATAATACTGCTACTAAATAAATTGTTGGAATGTATGGAGGTAGTATTATGGGTTATTTTCATTCTTTTAGAAATAGTATTTGGAGTTACTAAAACTGGAAAATAATTCTTGAGACCCAGTAAAACCGACTGGGAAATTAATTTCAATTACTAATAGGCATTTTTTTTTTAATTCAAAACCACCTAGACTGTATTGGGAAAGTTCGATGAAAACATTTTGATCACTATAAATAAATAATCTGCCAAGTTTATAGATGTGTAAGGAATGATGCAACGAAGAATGACAGCTAGTAAAAAGCATCACCCTTCAGTAAGTTAATAAAGTGCTTTTTGTTTTATTTAAATAAAACTAGTAGAACCTGTTCTGGAAATAACTATCCTTAAGTTTGGAATGACAACAGGCTTCCACTCTTGAACTTCAGACTAAACAATGCCATCAAAAGGAAGAAGACAAAACCTGACAGGTTATTGCACTGATGTGAAATAAAACCACAAACCACTTTGATGCTTTCCTGGTGAAGGAAATACTTCAACCCAATGGGTAAGAGCTGTTGCAGAACTCTTTCAAGACCAGAGGGGAAAAGAAAGAGGCAAGAGTTGTAACTAAAGTATTTGGGAAATATTAAAAAATGCCCTGAAGCTAATTTAACAGATACAGAAAATCTGATGAATGTGGTTTTTGTCATTCTCCATGGATTTCAAATAACATATAAAAATCTCTGATGAAATGAAATCTCTGATGAAAGAAAAATAAGACTTAACACAGACTGACAAAATTGGCTCAGATGTGATCATGGTTCTTAAGCCTAATGCCTAACTAGCGCCCTGTTTCACATTCTGTAGAAAAACCCCTCTGCCCTCTTTTCACCATTTCAAAATTCTCTGAAACATTATTATGATAAATCCATATCTATTTTTATTTCCTCTTTATGTAAATACATACTGTCATCCTCGGTATTTTTGGTATTAGCTGAGATTCTTATTATGGTTCAGTGTCTTTATTCAGGCGGGGAAAGGGACTAAATGTGAGTCCTCTGTTCTTACTCGAAGCCTGGAACAGGGAGTCCAACTGGAGACTGGTGGAGCACTTACAGCTTGGCACATTGGGTTAAAGGTCCCATCAGAGCTTCAGAAGCAATACCAATCAATGTCACACACACAGAAATACCTTAGCCAAAATTACAGGGTTCACTGGTCTTTCTCATACATAATTAAAGCAAACGATCATCCAGCCGATCTGAAGAAAGTCTTTTAATCGGAAAAAAAAAATCTTTATTAGCAATCACCTTGTCATGTAAAATGTTTGCTATTGCTGAAGAATGACAGGAGTGGAAAAATCCACTGGGATTTAAATGCGAAAAGCTGTCCAATCTTAATGTTTGGAGTTCTTTTACAACTCAAGCTGCATCTTTTAAAATTATTTTTCTTCTTTTAAAACAGGGGAGGACTGTGAGTTATCTGAAGATTGGTAAATTTCTTCGAAGATGCTAACATCTTACAGCCAGTATTTTTGTTTGCATATTCCGTTTAATTGGCAGGATTCTTCCTAAAGTCTTCAGAAGTGGGTTGTTGTTTGTTCTGTTTTTACTTTTTCTTAAGTGAGATTCTGGATTTGAGTATCTCCATTTTTGTCTCAAGGCACACTGGAGCCACAAAAGCTACAGCTGTCAAGAATGGAGCAACTTCCCTGCAAGATCTGTAACTCTAGAACTAAGGCATCCAGAAGCAACGGCCACCCTTCAAAAACACGGACATAATTAAATACTCCCAGACCAAGCAAGACTGTGCTTACTCTGAAAATATTTTGTTCAACTACGCATCCGAGTTAATGCCCAAATGCTGAAGTTATCCGACACAATTAAGACAGCACCCAAGACACTCATAAACACATAGCTCAATACATGAAGGTCGAGCAATTTAAAATGCATCCGTTTAAAATGCATCAAGTAATTTAAAAAGGATCCGTTCTAATCCCCCGCGTGTTGTGGGGTTACGGGGTTGTGTGCCATGCCTGTGAGGGGACTGGCCTGCCTGGAGCACCTCGAGCTCCCACAGCTTCTTGNCCTCGCACCTCTCTCGGCTGAGGGGGATGCACAGGCCCCGCTGGATCCCTCCGTCCGCCACCCCGCCCAGCCACGGAGCCCTCCGTGAGGCAGGCCGAGCTAATGGCGGCAGGAAGCTCCCCGCGCCGGCCCTGCCGTGACCCGCTTCCTCCAGCGG
>VZRM01005292.1:43265-110018 GCA_013397955.1 Grantiella picta
TGAGGCGGGCGGGCAGGCGGGGAAGGCTGGGGTCCCGCTGGGGGAGAAGCAGGCAGAGTGTGCTCCTGGTGTCCCCAGGGAACAAAGCTGGGGTCCCGCTGGGGGAAAAGCGGGCAGAGTGTGCTCCTGGTGTCCAGGGAACAGGGCTGACCCCCAGCGTGGGCAGGCCGGGGCACTGCGCCGGTTCTCCTCGCCGCCCTCAGAGAAACTCCTGCGGCTCTTTCCTCGCACCGTCCCGTCTGGGTGTGCGCTCGGTGGCTGCCAGGGTTGCCCTGAACGGCTGAGGTGTGTTGGGAAGGACAGCTGGGCAGGGCTGGGTGCGCTGGCTTGCCCCGGAGGGAAAGGGACACCTGTGCGCCCTGAGTCACCTGGCCGCGGTGACAACAGCGGGCTGGAGGAGTGTCACCGCCAGCGTGCCTGCTCCTCCTCTGGCTGCGGTTCAGCCACACGAGCTCCCATGAGGACAGGCCAGGCGGATCCCACCGAAGATGCCACCCTTCTGAAGGGGTCTGCAGAACCAGGAGAGGCGATCGCCGCCCTTCGTTCCTCCTCCAGCCCCAGCAGAGCACCCCTTGTCCCGCTGCCTGGAGCCGCCATGTGCCGCAGCTGCACGGGCGATCCCTGTGCGAACCCCACAGCCGGGCACTTGCCGTGTCCTTGTGGCTTCAGGGGCTGGCTGGGTGGAAGAGAGAAGTAAAGGGATGGGGAAGGAGTGGAAATTTCATTGAGGGATGGGGAAATGGGAAATTTCCTTGAGGAGAGATAGATACAGAAGTAATTGGTGAGGCAGGGGAAGAAGAGGTGAGCGCAGGGTGGATCAGCATGGATCCAGCTCACAGCTAGCCCTGTGTTGTAATCCTAACTCTGCTGGTGGATCAGGAGGAGGAATGAATAGGTAAGGTGTGGAGCAGATTGCTGCAAGGTGTTACAGAGGCTGAGACAATGTCATGAGACGTTTTGAAGGAAAGATCGGAAGGGCACCTGTCAGGCCTTAATGAGCTTTGGGTCTTATCTTAATTGCCTCTTCTTATCCTGATTTTTTGTAATTTCATGGAATCCCATTCTAGTAAGAGAGATTTCTGTAATCTCTTTGATGTGGTGTATATGTAATCATCCTTGGGAATTTAAAAAAACTGGACTGGAAAAAGTGTTGAGTAACCTGATGTTACATCAAAGTCAGCCCTGCTTTAAGCAGGGGTTTGGACAAGGTGAGCTGCAGAGTTCCTTACCAGCCTGAACTTTTCTGTGTTCCACAGTTTACCAAAATGTGCTGGATTTATTATGGGTAGTTAATAACATTTTTAGTGTTAACCTCCCCACTGCATGCTGAAGCTGAAGAACTTGACACGCAGGATAAGTGAAGTAATTTACCCCTTCAGTCAACACTTCCTTCAATGATTAAAAATGTAACACTGGCTGAAAGCAGCTGAACAATGCTCTGAATTGAATTTGGAGGTCGTCATCTTTCTTGTGTCCTGAAATGAAGGCTTTTAACATCTCCTTTGCAATTACTGGCATACCAGTGCATCAACCTGAGTATTTGCAGGATGTTTTGCCTCGATTTGGTCATTGCTTTTTCTTCAAGCTCTACAACTTTGGGAGGGAGGGACATTGTTCAATTTTTATAATGGCACATTTTTGCTAAAATATTTCTTTGATGCAAGGAAACAGGAGCTGGTTTTTTCAGACTTTCATGGTTTTATTATTTTTTTTCCCTAGGGAGAGCTTTAGATTGAAGGCAAAAAGTCAGTCTCTGTTCCACAGAGGATGCAGCATAGCATTTTACGGGATCCTTTGCTTTTGTATGAAGATGCCTGGCTCTCTTCTGCTGTGTGCAGTCACTTAATAACAATGCAAAGGGATGGTGAAATGAGGATATAACCTCACTTTGAATAAACTATGTGAAGTATGTGACTTACATGAAAGACAGGGAAGAATTATGCCAAAATCATTTCTTCATCAGATTTCTGCAGCTTGATTTATCTCTCCCCATCAATACAGTACTTTTGTCTTGATTTGTCTCCAGACACTGGCTGAAAAAGGCCATAAGAAGTGTCGTAATTCTGAAGTGTTTGGCCACAAAATAGAGAAAAATTTATGTCAGCAGTCATGCTAAAATCAAGGGAAATACTTACACGAAACTAGAAAATTTTCTCCTATCTTTCCAGAAGCCGAGATAATGTTGTGAATAATGGGGCTTCCTAAATGTTAGCTTAATATTTGGATTACTGGTTTATTTCAGCAGCCTTAGCTGCTATTCCAGAATTTGTCAAAACAGCAACAAAGAAAATGCACACATGCTCATATTTTGTTGCAGTGATTTAAAATGGTACTCTTAAATGTAAAAGCTTCCAAGAATAACTTCCAAACTGTCTGAATCATTTATTGTTTTTATTATTTTTGAACAATGTGCTAATAACAGAGGCCAAGACTCTCAGAAATTGGTTCCCGGAGCAGTTCTACCTCAAGCCATATTTAGACAAATGAAAAATCTGAACCTGCAAAAAGTCAGTAAGATTTATGAATGCAGCTGACGTTCCTCTATTTGGAAACCTTTTCCAGCATGCAGAAGTTTGTGATTTGTAGCCTACTTCAGGCAATTTCTTTATAACCTTTTAGTTTTGGCTTGAGATTTGTCTTGGTAAACATTGTGTCAAGTTTTATAATTTTTGCTTTCCCCAGATTTATTTTGTATCCATCTTCATGCCCTGTACTTTTCGTGTGCCACTGTAACACAGAGCAAGGCAGTTGAGCGCTGTATAGATACAAGATAGTTTGTTGATATTATTATTTTGCTTGTTTTAATACATCATTGAAGATAAAACATTTAAGACCAGTTATTTTTGAAAATCAATATTTTTTCAGTTACCAAAATAATATCTTGAGTTGGAAAACTCTCAAAATCATGCTGCTGTCTGTACAGGGAAGTTCTGTACGAATGTCCTTTATACATTTGAGTTCTTGGTATCCATTTCATTGACTTGGACTTCTCTCCATTCTCTGGTTTTCTTGTTCTCAGACTAGTTTCCCAAAGCTGCCAGCATCCCTCAGGTAGGAAATACTGTTGCAGCTGAGTACATTGGTAGAGTGAACAGTTGAGAGCTTTTGAGGTTACTCAAAGTAACACAGAGAACCCAAAGACTGATTCCCAGGTGATGGATTTTAACCGTTGAGCAACACTAGTTTCTGGTTTAGCTACTTCTCTGCAGAGGTGAAATGGTAGTTAATCGTAGGCGAGGATTCTTGAAGGATGCTGGTGTTGAGGACAAAGAAATTCTGGGCAGAGAGTTTTGCAGGGAAGAGATGCCTTGGAAAAATGCATGTTAAAATAATGGAGTATCTTAAAACTTTGAAAATAAATGTCCCAAATTCAAACCTGGATATTTCAGGTACATTAGAGATTCCTGTAATACGGGAATAAAAAAAGCACTCACTTTTTTACAGGACTGATGTGATTATGAAAGTACTGGAGTTTATGTATGCCCCTCCTGTAAGCAGATGAAGCTAATTAATGTCATGTAAATTAGCTGTACAGATGGAGAGACATTTCCAGTTAGCATCAAGTAGATTGGATTTATCAAAGTTAAGACTAAGTGTGGATCATGACTTTGTTAAAGGGACAATCTTTCCTCTTTAATTATTGTAAAAGTCTAGCAAATTCTGGAGCTCGGCATTATTCTGAAATATCTTTTCTTTCCCATCTCGGGAGCTGTGTCAGCAGCATAATTCTTCATTCCGAAACAAACCTAGGGCATCCATGTCTTTAAGATAACACAAGTTCTTCTCTCCCCTTCCTGTTTGCTGACAAGGATGAGTTAGCAGAATGGAGAAAGTACAGGGTATCTCCAAGTGGGTGTATCCTTGAACACTCACTTGTTTGGTCCAGTGACATCAGCTTGCCTTGGCTGTGGCCCCTTAAGAATTGCTCAAGACAGTGGAGAGTGAATAACAGAGTGTAAATTATCTCACTGCAAAGGGGTGCTTTCAATGCTGTCTGATGTTACAGAAGTAAAGTGAGCAAGCAGTGGTGTTTGACCCTGAGTCCTCAGCATGGTTTGAATTACTGTCGTCAGCAGGAAGATATTCAGGATTTTTTACATTCCCAGTTAGGTTGGAAGGACAGTCTGTTGGTAGGAGTAAGAGACTGGGAGTTGGGATTTAGCCATAGCATTTTATCAGTTTGCCTCCTTGTGCCTTAGTTTACCTATCCATAGTAACTAATTTCTACATGTTTGGAGATTCTGAATAAAAACAATCATGGACAGTCAAGGACCTATTATTTTTGAATGATTTTTACCTTTTGTTACCATCTCTTAATAGTTGTTTGTGATTCTTCTTAGTATTTCCACTCAGTACTAAAACAGTTTGCTTTTTGTTTTTTTCTTTTATTGAAGACTCGTTCTTTGCTCAGTGTCTTTGAAGAAGATGCAGGAACCCTTACAGAATACACAAACCAGTTGCTTCAGGCAATGCAACGAGTCTATGGTGCTCAGGTAATTTTTCATTTGTATTTCTTTTGTTCAATGTGGAGCAGAAGATCAGAAATCGCTGTTATGATGCTGTTATTTACATGAAAGCTGCTAAGTACGTTTACCTTTTGTGGTTGAAAGGGAGCTGTGGGTGTTTTTAATCTGATAGCTCAACCTCTTCCTGCCTTGATGCTCAGAAAAGTCGTATTCATGCAAAAAAAAAAAGTTATTTACTTTGTCTGTCTCCAGACAATCAATCACAGTAAAATTGTGGTACGCCCTTACCTTATTGGGAGGCCAGCCTTGACAAAATTGCTTGCCTGGATGCAGACACAATTCCCAAGTCTGCACACTGACTTTAGGCACCTAACTTGGATGCTGTCATTCACCTCTAGGAAGGAACTGCCAATGCCCATTGATTACAGAGCAAATGTGCACTTCGGGTTGTACTAAAGTTAAGTGCCTACAGTAGTTGGTGTGAAAAATACATGAGCAGGAGCAGGAAAAATAACATTTTCTAGAGTGCTTACATGACCTAGATGACTAAATCCCTTTGAAAGTAAAACCTGTAAGATAAATTATATCCAGTGCTTTGGAAAATGTTACCGTAAAGCTGAGTGATTTTCAGTGAAGCTGATTCCCATGTGCATAAAATTAGGTGCTTCAAAATACTCCATCTGGGTCTTTAAAGACATACGCAGTGTCTCATGGAATTTTTTCAAATATTTTTGTAGGTTAGATTCCTGAGCTCACTAGAAGCAGCAGCTTTTCTATTCTTAAACCAGTAATTGGAGTACACAGAGAGATGAGGAGAGGAGGGCTATTTTGAATTGCCCTGAAGTGTGCCTGATCCTTACATTATTAGAAATCAGCTCAGCTATAATCTACTGCAAGTATATGTCCATTTGGTGGGATTGCTCTTTGGGTGACTGATAGTTTGACATGGAAGAGCCATTTGCCCAGGATCTTGCTACCTGGCAGCTTTGGAGAGCTTCAGAGTCTTCATGTCCTGGATGTTGTGCAAATGCAGGGCAAGCAGAGGTTTGCAGCACAGCTTAGGTACATAGGAAATGATGCAGGGCATGGCTGGGGGCTTGAGAGGTGACAGGAAGTCAGCACTGAAAGTCAGGGATGGGTGTTTTGGTAGCATCACTGGGCTTTAAGAGTAACAGAGGGTGTGGGCGTGTTGGGTGGAAGGAATCTGACACCAAAGATAGGCTAGGATTGAAATGGATGAAAGAAGGAAAAAGGAGACAGGTCTGATTTTCAAGTGCCCAGCTTGTGGGCTGCATGTCCCTTTCCCCTGCTGATGACTTTTTAGGATGTTATTTTAGGAAGTGGTTGCTCTGGTCTGTGATTCAAGAAAAAAAATGCATTATCTGCTTTTGTTTGCCTCTTCATCTTGGTTTTTAGCCTTCTCCTTTTCTGTTTCCCCACAATTACAACATTTCCTTTTTCTTCTCCATGTCTCAGTACATTTACCCACCAGTATTTTGCAGTACTACTAAGTCTGCTTCAGCATTTTTGGCTACTTCTTTCCTGAATACTGCTTTAGTTTGATACAAATATTCAGTCACTTGTGAATATTGGTTATATTCTTTGAAGTAGGTGTTTGGAATTGGATGCAATTTTGAGATGTAGAAATAGAAAAGTAATGCTGAATTGGCAACTAAACATAAATGGACAGTTAATACAAATCTGTGTGATATTTCTTGGCTGCCTAATGACAGCTTGAGAGAAAAAGCACTTTTGTTGATGTGTTATCTGGGCCTCAATAGCAGCATATTAGGAAGTGTTACCAACCCTTTAAAAGCTGAGAGTACTGAGAAGCCAGTTTCTGAATTTGCCTTTTTATTTTCCTGAGTTAAACTTTGTCTCTTCAAAGTCAAATTTTCTCTTTGCAAAGTCATTGTCGCCCCCTGCTCTGATTTCCATATCTGTGAAATAGGAATTACAGTTACTGACCTACTTTAAAGCAATGTCCATAAAATCACTGGGATCACAGTCATGGCAGTCAGACAATGCAGCAGTGGGTTTTACCAGTCTCCAGTATTGAAAATTCAGGTTTTATGCCCCCTGAAAACAGTTATGACAGTTTAAAAAATAGTTAATTCTGTTTTCGTCCATAGTTTGTTCTGAGCTTTAACATGTCTCAGATGTCTTAACCATGTTTTCAAGATTTTTTAAACTAGTTTCGTAGAAGTTTGATGTTTCTTGTGATGAAAACTCAAATTTTTATGTAATTCAAACCACTGTAACTTGTGATGAAATAACAATAGTTAATGGTTCTGAATGGATTCAGTGCAAAATCTCAGGGGAATAACAATTAGTACCAACTGCATGCTGTTAATTAACCATGTGGCTATATGCATATAGTTGTCTCAAAACACTGCTCTGTGTGCAGAGCCACAGTAAATTTGTAAAGTGACAGCTCAAGCTGCTCTAAGCACTTGCATCATTGCATTTGAAAGGAGCGTGAAAAAGAAATACTTGCCCAGATTTTTCAAAACACTTAGGAAAACAGGAACCTTTTTAAACATCTTTTCAGACTTCCATGTATTCAAGCAGGACTTAGTGTAAGGAGGGATGTGCAGCAGTGGCTCTGCTCTCTGGGCTGCAGCTGGGTGATTAAGGAGAAGTCATAGGAGCCAAAAGTAGCACTTGAGGAGTGAGGTTTGATTGATCTGGCGATCAGTAAAGTGTAGTGAAGCATTTTGGTATTAATCAAATAAACCACACCCGTGTGAGTACACATCACACATCCTGCTGTAGTTCTCCCAGCTGTGCTGTGGTACCCTGAAGTAGTTACCACAGCAGTGGTATATATTTTATACAGGAAATCTTCCTCAGAGTTTATTCCTGTAGTCCTTCCTTCTTGCAAGCAGGCCTGATGCTGCATGTGGCATTGCTGCTGATTTCTGTGGATGTTGTGTTTGTCAGCCTGGGTGTTTTATTACCTGAGCAATATATAATGCAGCAGCAAGCAAGGACTGTTAGAAAGTTTAATTTGCTTAAGTTACAATGCTGAGGCTCTTGCAATGGCCTATGAGCAAAGTGTGCCCATTTTACCTTCCTGGCCACTGCCATAGTAAATTGTTTTCAGAGCTTTACTATAATTTCCAGTTCTCCATCATGCTCTAGAAATGGCTGAGCTGGGAATCTTCACTTGAAACAAAATGCCTTCAGAAAACTGAGGAGACTGTTGTGTCTCTATTGACTCTTATAAGGGATAAACAGTTAAACAGATGAGAGGAAAGTAAGATGCAGTATTTTGTCATTGTTAAAGAGATTTCATCTCATGAGTCCTGATAAACCTGTCTAGATATAGGGGCAGTGATGGCAGTAGAGTAAAAAGAAACACATGTTGTCTTTTTCAATATATCTGGAGAGGGAATAGCATGGGAATTGTGAAGTGTAATTCTGTTCAGTATCTGTGTCTCTGTGAGCAGTTGTCTTGTGATGCCAGAGTCACACAGGCAAAGCAGCAACAATCTCTGTGGCTCACTGCTTTTTATGTCCAGACTCTTAGAGAAACTTTTGACAATTATGGAATAGTTTTGGTTTATAGGTACCACATTTCAAGGGTGTCAGGACAGCGTGAATCTCTCAAGCTATTTTAGGTAGTGCTTCATAACAATGTTACTTCTCTCTGCAAATCCATGATGCCTCATGTCTGCATTTTTCAGCAGTGCTGCTTGTTTGATTTTCCTGTGTATTGCCTTCAGTAGGCTGTAACTCAGTAGTTAGCTGTCAGGCCCTCTAGGGTATGCATGGATTTTCATATTTTTTGTGTTGCATATGTTATCCCAAGTGTTGGGAATTCTTGTTTAATTAGCAAGTAAGCACTGATAGAGTTGGGGTTTTTTTGTTTGTTTGTTTGTTTTGTTTGTTTTCTATTCACATCTAAGGGAACTATTGTATCACCTTTTCAAATTATAAGACCATTTTTCTTTTCCTAAAATGTTTTGAAGGAACAAAAGTTAAGTTAGCATTTTGTAAACTTTGAGTTCTACATAGAGAAGCTTCACCAGAGTGTTACAATGGGACAAACTATTTGCAATAAATTGCAGCCGTCAGCACGAACTTCTGTGAAATACTGTGTGTGTTATTGGTCCATAAGTTTGCATCATATACCTCTTACCTTCCTGAGGCATATTCACCATATGTTGGTGACAGAGATAAGCAGAGCATTATCACATGAGAACTAAATGTATTTACAAAGGCAGGCAGTTGGGTTTAATGCTGGCTATAAAGTCAGAGTTGTCACCGTGCCTGGAAGCAAGTTAACATTGTGCTAAGCAGGATCTGGAGGCAGCATAAATATATGGATATCCTGCTGACAGGAATTGTTTTCACACAAGAGATTCTTTCTAACCATCCTATTGTAGCTGCTTTTGGTGTTTTACAGCAGAGCTCTGACTGGTGTCTTGTCTTCCTTGAAGTGCTCGGATGGCCCTTTGCTGAACTGTTCCCGTTTGTGAGGACAGAATGTGAATCAGCACCAGGGCAAGCCATATGCTAGGCTGATCTGGTAAAGGGCTGTGCAGCCTGAGCACCCTGGTGAGGCTTAGCTTCCTGCAGCCCTGGGTTCATGTTTCCAAGCCATTTAACATGCAAACCTAAGCCTGTAGGACTGTGCCATTTACTAGATTGCTGGATAATTCTGTTTTGTAGGAAGATAAGCATACGTAGATGGAGCTGCATCAGACTGTTGTATCAAGACCTAGTTCTTTCTGTGCTGTGCCTGATTTTGAAAGTAAATATGTTTCCTAGCTCTGAAAGGGTGGAAAAGCTGCAACTGCGTCCTGGGTCTTCCACTTCACCCACCTACCTGCGTCTTTTTCCTCTTTTAAGAGGCATTAAGTTTTCCCAGATGTAAGCCAAAATTTGTTATGTGTCATTCTGCACATACAGAGTGCATGAATAAATACTTTTACTAGTGTCTTCCTTGTTTATATGAAGCAGTCCCGTGTGATAGTTACTTGTAGTTTTAAAGATGTCAACTGTAGCTGGCGTAGGAAAGTCACTTTGCAGAAAGCTTCATTATATTGGGATTGGAATTGGACATGCTGGAATAGTTCTGTGTCTTTAGAAGTTAATTTATAGCTCGACTTAATCCTTTACATGCCCTCAAATCTGTAGTCTGTTAGACAACTGTCTACAGAAATATCTTTGGATTTTAGCAGATTAGTCCTCAGAGTTTATTTTGGAAAAATACAGAGACCCTAAGAACAGATGGACTACCTCACTGAGAAATTGTTAATGGCATGGATATTTTATTAGAAAGAGGTTATAGAAAAATCCATCTCTTCTGATGATATGAACAGCTTGGTGAATAAAAATGATAATGCCTTTGCTCTGGGCACTAGCTCAGAAAGTAAGTTGGACTTTTTTTTTCCCCACCGACTTTTTTGAAGGCAGGGTGAGATATTGAAATAACTTGAGAATAAAACAATATTTTTTAGGCTAGTTGTTTTTCATTTCTGGTAGATTAATGCTAGATTCAAGACACCACTTCCATTACCTTATCCATTTGAACTGGACTTACAGAAATCTATTCCTAGAGCTATCATGCCAGCCAAGGTTAAAGAAAAAAGGGGAAAAAAGTCAGCACATGTGTAATCACTACTGATTTCATTATACTTATTCACATATAGTCTTTTCTTCATTCCAGTACACTTTCTTTTTTTACATTAATGCTGCAGAAACGTTTTCCCTGTTAAATAAAACCATGTAGTGCAAATCAATGTGTTTGCAAGGCCCACTACTGGTTAAGTTTGCCTTCATTTAGGCAGCTTCAATTTCTGTTCAGGATTTGATTGACTTTTTGCTTGATATATCCTCTCATTGATAGCTCTGCCATTCCATAAATGCATGATGACTTCTGAAATGTCAAGGTAATGTGGAAGAGATGTGGAGTCAGGATTGTATTGTAGTTTTTCTTT
This sequence comes from Grantiella picta, assembly GCA_013397955.1. Taxonomy (NCBI): domain Eukaryota; kingdom Metazoa; phylum Chordata; class Aves; order Passeriformes; family Meliphagidae; genus Grantiella; species Grantiella picta. Next base: position 53,680 of record VZRM01005292.1, read on the forward strand.
TGCTGTGGAGTATTGAATTGCAGTCACTTCAGGACAAAGGAAATCAATGTTCCTGCATTCCATGGGAAAATGCCTTGGAAATAGATTAAAACCTGTTAAAATAATTTGCCTGGATTTAGTGGATCTGTCAACTGATGCAATGCAAATAACTTCTGAGTCTTGGAACTGAATGGCAGCAGGGCAGGGGGAGGGGAAAAGGCTGATTAGGAAGAAATGGGAGGAGGATTAAACCAAACTTTCCCAGATTAGTGTGCTTAGCAATGCAGTATTACCACTAGGTCAGCAGAGCACTTTGCCTGCTTCCTGTCCCTTATGCAATGGACTGTGTTTCAACTTGCTAGTTAAACTGGATTTGTTTACAGCTTTTGGGTGTGTGTCTGTTTTGTTTTGATTTTTTGTTTGGATTTTTTTCCCCAAATGATACAATGAATGATTTTGCACCTCTGATGGGAGCTAAGTCTGGTAGGTATTGGGAGGGAGGATGAAGGACCCAGGATTAACTTCTACATGGGTAGAGATTGGGTAACAAGTTTGTTTGTGGTGTTCTAACACAAAGAATGAGCCAATAAATGAAAAATGTGACCAGCTGGCAGCAGTGGGTTGTGAGCAACGCACAGAACTGTTGTCCCCAAATCAGCCTAAAATGCCAAGGTAAGTTTTGTGTCAGGCATATCTGTCAGTTTGTTCTGTATCTGGCGTAGCATGCTATGGATGTCTGCTTGGGGCCTATAGTTAAGAGTTGTCACCTGATTATATACTTGCTAAGGTGGTGTTAATTTACACCCCTTTGAGATCCTCGGGGTTCAGGCATTCCCCCATTATCCTGTCACTTACTGGAAACCACTCCTGGGGAGTGGTGATCACTGGAAGATGCTTATTCCACACGCCTCTTTACATTGCCCATCTCCAAACTGCCCCACACAGATGAGGAGAAGCTTTGGGGATGACTTGGGTCAGGTTTTGTGTGTTTGGTTTTGGGGTTTTGTTTGTTGGTTTAACAGCCCACTATTCTCAAGCTTCTTTTAGTGTTAGCAAGTTTTAGCCAGAAGCATGTATTTTCCAGATTCAGAGCAGATCACAGACTTTGCAGGAGTCACTAAATTGAAACGAAGAGGGGAAAAAAGATGCATGTTTCTAATACTCAGTTTAGCTGAAAAGATTTCTCTCACCCTGCTCCAGCTGTACAACTTAGAGGTGGCATCAGTTGCTGTGTGAAGACTAAGAGCTGAGTAAGAACTGCAAGAAGACAATCTTTGAGGTTGTGTTTATGAAAAAGATGCCAGGTCTGAGAACCTCTGCTTCTTTTTGCAATCCTAATTTTCTGCCGCATGCATACAAACAAACCCTTTTAATGTCATCTATATACATACAAGGAATCCTAGCCTCCCTGTCATAAACTCATTGCTTGCTAGCTCCCCCTTTAAAGGTGGCAAAGTCTCTCTGGTGTTCCTACTGCTCGGGGGCAAATAATTAAGGCTCATTCCTATCCATGCCTGAGGCCTTAACAGGGTTTGTTTTTTTTATTAGAAGGCAAAACATCCTTTTCCGTCCCCTAGCTTGGGAAATACTTAAATACCAAGTGTTTGTATAAAGCTTTTTCATTTTAAAAACTACGTAATCTGCAAAAGCAACCTGCAAATCTTTCAGGAATCATTGGCATTACTGTTGTATGTAAGTGTAAGTCTTATTACTAATTGGGCTGAGACAAGAAATAAGGCAAATCCGTGACTGTGAAGTGAGAATAGTCATGGGGTGTGCATGATCCAAGCATGGGCCCAGCTGATCTCAGCTCTGAACTCTTGTTTGTACCGTGGAAGGTCTCTGCTGCCCCATCTCCTCCCACCTGGCAGTGTTATCACCGTGGGGTTTTAAAATGGTCAAAATGACCTCGTTCAGCTTTTCCTGTCCTGCGTTCACATGCAGCTGCTGTTACCTAGGCTGTGCCTGGTTTCTTTTGGCTTTTGGTTTTTTCCCTGCCCTGAGCACTTGAGGACACAACACTGACAATGTTTGAGCCCTGCTGCCCACATGAGCTCTCCTTCCTGGCACAGCAAGGTGCTGCGGAAGCACCAGGCTGAAGTGAAGTATGGCACAGGTGGCACCAGGCCAAACCAAAGGCTTTTTGAGAATCTCTGGCCCAGATAATTCACTGTGCTGTGCTCTGCTTGCTCGGGATGACAAGGGACAATACAAGAGCACACAAGCTCTGTCCCAGTTTTAATGGTTTTCTGTATCAGCCCTAGTATGAAGGGTTCTATGAAAGCAGTTCAGAGATTTCTCCTAGGTTTACAAACTCTCCATGGCCTTATATAGTTGGAGACAAGAATAGTTTATGTTAAAGTGTAAAATAAATTGAAAGTTATAAGTTTTGTGCATTACTGAGGAAAAGAAGGATCTGATAAGGGTTAAGACAGATACTAGTTACCCCTTCCCCTTTTTATTTTGTTCTACTTTTAAGTCCTTGTTAACAAATCAGGGACAGAGCAGTTGATATGCTCGTGATAGGAATACATTGATTAAAGATTGACATATCCAAGTGCTCGTCTAGTTTTTCCAGCTGTCAAGTAAATTACACACCTTCCCTACAAACCTTGCCTTGCCTAAGCTCATCTGAAGTATGTGTGTACTTTCATTGGCTGGTGCAGCCAGGAGAAGAGAGATGTGCTGCTTCGTGCTCCTGTATCCTCTCAAAGTGCTGTAATTCCATTGGTACATTCCCTGAGCATGAATGCATTATGGAAGCACATCTAAATCACTTTATTAATGTAGATTTTGGGGAAAGATGATTAACCAATATGAAACATTCTTATGCTGGTATGGCAACCTACATGTTTGAGGTTGTTCTAGTTATTTTCTTGTGATGGGGGAAACCCAAGCCTAAAACCAAACCCCAAGTCTTAGCTCTACTCAAAGTAGTTAAGCTGAAACTGTAGATCTGAAGTATATGCCTCTTACTACTGCTTCTCTATTCTTGTGGTTGGAGCCCAGCTGGAAATTCAGACACTCACTCAACCCTTCCTCTCTCCCCCTCACCCTGGTGGAATAGGGAGGAGAATCAAAGCAAAACTTGAATGTTGAGATAAAAGCATTTTAACAATTGAAAATAAAGTAAAATACAGTAATAATGGTAAATGATAATGCTAATAAAGTGGGGGAAAAACCCAAGTGATGCACCCTGCAATTGCTCTACACCAACTGACCAATGCCAGACCTCCTTCCCAACTCAGACTGGCCCCCCTTCTGGGTAACCTGCCCCAGTTTATTTACTGGGCATGATGTTCCATGATGTGAAATATCCCTTTGGTCCTTTTGGCTGTGCTCCCTCCCAGTTTCTTTTGCACAGTTTCCTCACTGGCTGAGCATGAGACAAGGTGGAAAAAAAAATCCTTTAGTTAGGATAAACACAGCTTTGCAAAAATCCAAAACATCAGTGTGTTATCAGCACCGCTCTCATTCTGAATCCAAAACACAGCACTGCACCAGCTGCTGAGAAGAAATTAACTCTATCCCAGCTGAAAGCAGGACATCTACGCAGGTATTTTGGGACCAGCTGTGTGCACACAGCTGAATGTTTGTCACTCAGGATGCTGGTAACAAAGCAGTAGTAACAGCAGTGCTAGAGACCTTTCATTATTTCTCCTAACATGTCATTTTTGTTTGTAGAATGAAATGTGTCTTGCCACACAACAGCTGTCGAAGCAGCTCCTTGCCTATGAAAAGCAGGTATGTTCAGCACGTGACTTTGACTTCTTTTCTGCCTTAGCACTTGTGAAGAAGTCTGTAAGTAGTGTGTTTTCTGGAAGGGCTCAGAGCATTTGCTTTACTTGGTTTCATGTGAAGGCAGTTGTGAATTTCCCCAGGATGTTCAAGGGAGTTGGGTCATTTCTGAGAATCTTAAAAAAAAAGAACCTAAAGAGGTACAAAATCTGAGTTTATAAATTTATGAAGATAGAAGTCAGTTTGTTCCTGTTCTATGACTTTGAAAGTAGTATAATAAGAATTAAGTGTTGTCCAAAATCCATTCATTTAAAACAAGAAGACCAGGGTAAAATAATGTGTATTAATGAGTTTCTGGTTTTACATTGATTTTTATAATTTGTTGCATTTTGTACAACTATTCATTAGCTTTGTGTTGTATTTTGTATTCATCTTTACTGATTTATGGACCAAATGTGTGTTTCTATTTCCAGCATTTCGCCTTAGGTAAAGGAGATGAAGAAGTGATATCCACCCTCCATTATTTTTCAAAAGTTGTTGATGAGGTAATTTGAATTGTTAATATTCTCATTTTCCAATACAGGATATTAGTGGTTTCCTTTGATTCTGAGCCTTCCCACTGAAGGCTCAATTGTGCTTGGGTTTTAGAGTCATTTGATTGTGGATAAAGAAGTTTGGTAACACCCTCTGATAATGGTTAGAGCTGGTTCTGTGGCTTCATTCCATGTGCTATTGTTGCCTTTCAGCTGGTAGAAATATGAAGCAGACACAGCAGTAAAAAGGGAAAAAGGGTATTTTCTTCAGTTTTAATAGGATCCTAGGTGCACAGCTCGTCAAAGGTGAAAACACACCAAGAAGCACACTCTGTATAACATGTATACAATTTTATAGACTTTGCAAATTAGTATATTTACCTAAAATCTTTCACTAAGAAATATAATAGATGAAGTAATTGTCTTCCTATTCTAATTACTCTTCTTAAATGAGATTACAGTCCCGTTTACAAAATATGTTCCAGAGGAAAGGCTCCATTTCAGGTTGGAGCCTCTAGTTCTGAGATAGTATAGAGCTCTTGGCCTTCTACTGTGAATGTTTGGTCTTCCTGCTTTGCAAAACCTCCAGATTAAGCTAAATACTAGACTACAAAAATTACAAGTATGTGGGGCTAAGGTACAAAGAATGGGAAAAGGGTACAGAGAATGGGGAAAAGTTCTCAGGATACTTGAAAGGAGCATTTGTTACTTCAAGTCTTGTAGTTGCTTATGTGATCTCCAGATAAATCCAAACAAGAACTTTTTCCTTCCCAAGTACAAGAGAATGGGGCCATTTTGGGGACAGAAAGCTGAAAGCCTGTACTCAGTTGGTCACATTTTCCCTCAGGAGAACCTGCTCCATTCCTCAGCCTCCTCTGTGTGTTAGCTACCCCTTGTGCCTGTTTTTGTTGTCTGTTCCATCAGCACTGATTTGTATTGTCTAGTGGGGAATCCTGACTTCATCCTGACCTGCACAAGGCTGCCTGGAGGCCTCCAGGACTCTGTGAGCAAAAGGCAGAATGTCACACCCATGTGTGGCACCCTCCTGGTGCTCCAGGAGGTAACCCTTGTTCATGGAAAGCCATTGTAGTTGTGGTGCTGGGACTCCGTGGCATAGAGACTTAACAAAAACAGGTTAATAAAGGATCATTACAGTTTAAATCCTGTTGGGTTAAGCATTAGAATTAATGATCAAGTGAATTGCCCTAATCCATTACATGGGAATTGAAAAGTTCTTGGATCCTTGGGAAATACCAGGCAGGAATGAAGCATTTAGGGAGAAATCCCCATCTGTCTCAGATACCTTTAGAAGGGTGTTTTAAACATTGAAGTACATTGTATCTGCTGGGCACAAATGGCTGGTGTGTGTTTTGGTGTTTTATATATTTTGGGTTTTTTATTTACATTGTGTCTTAGAACATTCCTCTGTTCTCTGTTTCAGCTCAATATTCTCCATTCTGAGCTGGCAAAGCAGCTTGCAGATACAATGGTTCTCCCAATAATACAATTCCGAGAAAAGGATCTCACAGGTAAATTTCATTCTAAGTTTCAGTTTTCCTCATGTGTTCCTTCTTGTTTATTTCATCTTATTTGAGACGTAATGCCATATATCAATTTATTCTTTGATGATTCACGGAAAAGTTTTTGTTACGTTTTTCCTCTGCTACAGACTTTCATCGACAGGTGCATGCTTTTACTGAGACAAAACCAGTTCAAGTTCACCACATAACATTTTATGCAGCATATGGTGCAAGTTTAAAAATACCCGGCTTTGTTCTTTGCTGGGTCACTGTGCTTTTACACCAGTGAAATTTCACTGAAGTCATTGACGTTATAATTGCCAGAAGGGAAATCTAGCAGTGAATTTGGCTTGCAAACAGAATTTATCCCACTTGAGAAGTTTGGGGCTGTTTGACAAGCACAAGCAAGAATATTTTAACTTCAGAGAATAGTATATTCCCTCTTTTTTAAGGACTCAGTCCTCTTTAAATCCTTGCCATGCAGGGGTAGTTCCAAGTAACCTGACTTCACAAATTTGGAAATCCATTACTTAAACTGCAAGGCAGTAATGCAAACATTTGATGTAATTTCAAAAGAAACAAGTTCATATTCAAGGTCAAGGACACTCTTACCTACTTATGCAACAGAAATGTGAGTTTTTAGAGCAGTCTGTCTTTCTTTCTTTCTTTCTCTTTCTTTCTTTCTTTCTTTCTTTCTTTCTTTCTTTCTTTCTTTCTTTCTTTCTTTCTTTCTTTCTCTTTCTTTCTTTCTTTCTTTCTTTTCTTTTCTTTTCTTTTCTTTTCTTTTCTTTTCTTTTCTTTTCTTTTCGCTTATTTCCTTATAATACCTGATTTGAAATTGTGAAGACATCCAGGTGTCTATGTTAATAACTTATTTGTCATATACTGTCAAATACAAAGAAGGATGTGAATGGTAAAATGTATAAACATTTTCCCACCTCTTTAATGTAACCTCAGAGTTAGTAATTCTGTTTCCACCTTTATGGATTCTTCCCTATGTTCATTAAAACTAGATATGGAAATACATGTGAAGACTGCAGCCTGTCAGCTGCTTTATGACAAAAAACAAAAGTTTCTTCAACTTCCCTGGATGTCAAATTTTTTTTTTTTTAATTCCATCCATCACAGCATCCTTTTTTTTTTTCCTGATGCAGTCTGTAGAACAGTGTTTTTAGTAGAGACCTGGCCACATTGGAATGTCATAGAAGGATTAAGCAAGGCAGCAAGGCAGATTACCTGAGTTACTGTTTTTACATTTGATCTTGTTACATCTACATACTAAATACTGTAGAGGCCTCTAGATACAAATTAGCTACATGTGGAAAAATTTTGTCTTTCTGCCTCTGAGTCATAATGAAGCATTTTGGGCGAAAAAAAGGTGGAGTGAAACTGATTAATGAGTAGGGTGTTAAAAATAATCAGAGACCATGATGACATCCTACAATTTCCTCTTGGTATTTTCACAGTTGCATAATGTCTGTTCTTGTGATTGTAGCTTTCTTTGTAGCTTTTTGAGACACTTTTGCCAGCTGCAGCATATGTTGGTGGTGACAGTAAGAGCAGCTTGTGCCCAACGTTGTGAAGTTCAGTTGCCTGTTTAGTTGCCTATTTGCGTAGTTAGTTCTCTACCTGTATCAGAATCTCATGGCCACTGTTTGTAATGGAAGCATCAGAGCCAGCAGTCAGGTGTGTTAGGTGCTTATTTCCTTTCACAGAGCAGTTTAGCAAGAAAGGTTCCACATGCAGGAAGATTCATATACAGGAAAAAGGCTTTAGTTCCTGTGTCTCTGGGTCTTAAATTTCTCGGTGTCACGTTAGCATTGTCAGGAAGTTGTTCAGAGCTGCTGATCTTTTATGATAGTGAAATGGTGCTTCTCTGGAGAAATGACACTGACAGATAAGGCATCCTTTTCGTAGTGACAACTTGCTCAATAAAATAAATGCACTCCACCCTTAATTTGCTGTCTGTCTGTTCATTTCTCTAGCAGCTGATCTGGTTTAGCATTTTCAAGACAGGCACAATGTTATACACCTCTGCTGTGAAAGGGCTGGAGTGACTTGGGCAGTAAATATGCCCTAAATGGTCTCTGTTGAACAAAGTGTTAACAGCTGGTTTTACTTGGAATATTTATTTCTCTTTTCCAGAAGTAAGCACCTTGAAGGATCTCTTTGGCCTTGCTAGCAATGGTATGTGTCCCTTTTTTGTTTGTTTCTATTCAAATGCAGCTGTGAGAGCACAGAAGACATGTTTAATCTGTGCACACACACATCACATTTCTAAAAAAAATAATATTCCTTGTCTACAGAACATGACGTGTCCATGGCAAAGTATAGCAGGTTACCGAAAAGGAAAGAAAATGAAAAGGTAACAAATGTGAAAGGGAAAATAAAACATTTTCATCAGCCATTCTGTCTGCATCATTGCTCATTGTGAACTTTGGAGAGTTCATTGCTTAAAGTCACAGTAGCTCAAAAATACTTGTGATTTCATTTCCAAGCAGACACAAAGCTTTTAAACATCAACTCAGCAGTTACACCTGTTTTCTCCAAGTTAGGCAAGTGGTCAAATATTGTGCTCAGCTAGAGCCCTTCAGATCCATGGGAGCTTTTCAGACAGAGGCAGTCCAAGTGACTATAAATAGATCTGTATAGGCCTACTGTTGGCCAGCTGAGGTGATGCTGCAGTGCCACTGAGTCCAATTCATTGTGAGCTGCAGTGAAGCCTTGTGTCTGCTGTTCCTAAAGCATTCCATTCCTTCGCATGTACCTTCCTGGTAAATTCCTCTGTAGGGACTGACATTCCATTAACAATGCACAGAACTCTTGGTGGGATTGCTCTACATTCCTCCCTCCTAACTCTCTTCGTGGGATTGCTCTACAGTCCTCCCTCACTGGACTGCTACTCTAAAATCCATCTCTTTGTCAAAAAGTGTGTGACAGGCTCTGTCCTGAGAGTGAATCAGTTCTACAGGATGGTCCTTGAAAGGAAATGCCTTATGGAACACAATGTGATACAGCATACTGTGAATTATTCATCTCTGAATTCTGCACTTGCAGACTTGGGTTGTGATCTCAGCTGCAAACAAATTTCTTGCACAGAGATCTGATCCAGATTTTTAGTGGTGGCAGTTGCGTAGTTAGTAGTTAGTAGTCACAGGGGCTCCTCAAATGCTTATGTATCTTGACAGAGAAGGGCTAGAAGTACTTGCTTTGGGTTTTGGATTTGCTTTCTTTATTTCTCATCCTTCATTTTAACCTGGAGAATTTCTGTAATGAGAGTTCTTCAAAAATAGCTTGAAGATAATCAGTGAATATATTCATATACACCATAACACTCTGTCAACCTCTTTATCATTTTTTATTCAGCTCAAGGCAGAAGTGGCAAAAGAAGTGGCAAATGCAAGAAGAAAGCAGCACCTCTCATCCCTGCAATATTACTGTGCCCTGAATGCTCTGCAGTACAGGAAGAGAGTGGCAATGATGGAACCTATGCTAGGATATACACGAGGACAGGTATTGACAGTAAAGAGTCTGTATCACTTAGACATGTTTTTGGGAAAATTAAAACATTGTAGCTCTGGATTTATTTTGAGAACTGACAAATTACAGCTAGGGTGGAGGGGAAACAATTTGCATTCAGCTTGCCTAAATTCTAACAACAGATTTTGTTTGTGGCAGATAGTCCAATGAGTAGATATTCAGGAAAGACAGTAATGAAAAGAAAATCCAATACACTTCTATGCAAAATCAGGCTAGGGTTAGTTTTTTCACAGCTGATCTATCAGTGCAGTAGCATTTACTCCCACTGTTTACTCAGTCTGCACAAACTCTCCTATGTAGCAGTTCCCTTCTGGCACATAACGTTCAGCATACTGATGAGGAGTGTGCATGATGGGGAACAGAGCATGCTCTGCAGAGCTGCAGGGACAGAACAGCAGAGAGGATTCAGCATAAGGCTGGAAAATCCTTTTTCTAATTTTTATTCTACCAGCAATTCGATAGAGCATTTCTCAAGTCTAGACTGATAGTCTGACTCTGCAGGATAGCAGGAGGATCAACAAACTAGTATTATCACAGCATTGATTCTCATTATCACCCATTTTAAGGGTCTTGTGAGCTTCGATTTTGATGAAAGAAAGAAAGTGTTTGGAAAATGAGAACTGGGCTATGAAAGAAGGAAAAATGGATGTGGTACTCTGAGATTGTTGTGTGGCTCATCATCACCTACATCATCCTGTCTTTTGCAGACCGTGTGCCTCACTTAAAATAGGCATTAAATGAGGATTCAGTCATTTCCCCCACCATGGGAGTTCACACTGCTTCTCTGCTGTAATTATCCTGAGTAAAAGAACTGCATTGCTTTCCTTTACTGGAAGCCAAACAGAACTTTCTTTCCCTGTACTTTATCTGGCAAAACTGCCTTATCCCAGTGCTTTATACAGGGAAGTCTCAGGTTGTCATGACTGAATGACTGAATAACCAGAGGCCAGTTGATGTTGATGCTTAAATATTGTGAACCGCCCTTCAGCCCAAATATATATTTTATTTATTAATTACTCAAAACATGTGTCTCCAGTTTCCCATTTCCCATGAATGAGCAGTTCATGTGGAATTTTTGGAAGAAGCAGTGGCTAATACACAGGGGTCATTTGACTGAAAACTGGCATCAGCATCTAACCTAGGTGTGTCAGTCTATCTTCAGTGGAATTTAGAGCTCTTCCCTCCTAAGCAGGCTTCAGAAATAGAATAGGTGGATCATTGTTTAGGAGGACATTCTTCCTCTCCTTTGTCTGTAAAGGGAGCCTGTGGTCAACAACATCGTTGCAGAAATCTGAATTTTGGGAATCCTCGGTCCCAAGGTTAGAGAAAGGGAGTGAAATCACAAGTAAAAGTGGCTGAAATAACTTGCTTAACAGCCAAGAATTTGCTTTTACATCTCTTCCCAGAGTAGATCACTATTTTTATATTTTTAACCTAATTAATTGCACACACATGCCAGGTGTATCCATGTGTCACTCGGTTGCCAGTCGGCTCTAATGATGACAGTGTGCCCTGCAGCAGGTAACACAAGGTCAAGTCTACACCAAGTGCTTTGCTTCCCTTGTGTGCCTGCTGAGCCATACCAGCTAAGAGAATTAATCTCCTATCACAAAATGTGCACTTTGGCCCTAGCAGCCTTTTTTTAGCTCCTTCAGTAGAACAAAACCCCTGGTAAAACTGTAGTTGATAAAACCAATTGCCCTGGAGGCTTCTGCAAGCACAGCTACACTCTCCTGGCTGACTTTGCTTTTGATATTGTGGCATTGCACGCAGCAGCTCCGAACGAGAGACCCAGTTCTGCTCACTGCTGGTGTGGGAGAAGCTACCTGTTCCCTCATTTCATTTAGCAAGTTCACTGGAAACATACCTGTCAGCAGGCAGCAGCTTATCTGTGTGTGAAAGGGTGGGGAGTTGCAAAAGTGGGAAGCACAAAGAAAGGCAGCCCAGCTGCTCTGCCCATGTGTTTGATCTGCTGCCAGAAGTACCAGTCATAATGGGAGCACTGTCAGCACTCCACAATCTGTTACTTGTCTGCCAAAGCCAGGAGAACCTTCAGTGTCCATTTTTTTTGTATTTTTCAGATCAACTTCTTTAAGAAAGGAGCAGAGATGTTTTCCAAAAGAATGGACAGCTTTTTGTCATCTGTTTCAGACATGGTTCAAAGGTAACCTGGTGCTTTTGTTTGCTTTTTGTTCCACTGGAGTCCACTGGAGGAGTAGTGCTCTAACCTTCAGCACATACCAGAGAGTGCCTCTTCTAATTAGATTCCTTCTGTGCTTACTTTGCATTTTGTTAAAGCAGCAGGTAGAAAGGAGGTGCTTGTACATGGAAAGGAAAATGCTGTCTGAACACTGCAGGGAGTATTTTTACAGCATAGTCAGAAACTATATACTGTACAGTGTTCACATGCTCGCTTACATCCCTGTGTGTGTTCATGAACAGAAAAGCACAGAATTCGGGCTAGAAATGGGTTAACAGAATTAATATAAGAGACCTAAAGTTCTTTCTGAATTAGAGGTATTTATATTTACTGGGTCTTCTGTTATAGTACTGTGTAACAATAACCCATTAACCTCTCAAATAAGGATTTAGGGCCTGAAGTGTTTGATGATGTAGCTACACAAGGCAAACAGAACTCCTCAGCCTAGGGAACAGGAGATAAAATACTACATTCTCAGTAACCAATTGCCACAAACGCATATAACTTCCGAATTGTCAGCACTTCTTCCTGCTGTGGAGATGGAGATCTTAGAAATACAGTCTAGGAAACCATGAAGGTACCAGGGAAGTTTTGTCAAAAGCATTTTGTGGCGCAACAATAGTGACATATCAAAAGATTCACTGGAATAACACTTGGGTAAAAACTGACAGCACAGTTCCATTTTATTTAAAAATGGAATTTAAATAATTCTCACTCTGACATTCAGCGATAGAGTGGAAAGGCACTAGCTTGCAAACTATGGTCTAATTGAATTCAGACCTGATGTTATTACTCAGCCTGGAACTCAGCCTCTCATGTGACTTGGCTAGCTGGCAAGATGCACACAGCTGCTCTCATTTTGGAGGTGATACAGGAACTTTCTAAAGATGTGGAGAAACCTCAGATAAAGTAACATGAAAGAGATTAACAACATGCTGCAGCTTGGCTCTTCATCTAGCCAGTCAGATACTGCCTAGTCCTTCCAGTTGACATGGAGATCTAAGCCCCTTTATCTGTAGTTTATCTAATAAGTGGTTGTTCTTTTAGTAGTTGTATTAATTACATCACATTTCCAAAATGATGGGCCTTTAGTTGCTTTCTGATTATGCCCTTTGCATTGATGTGCATCAGTCAGACAAGTCTGCAGGTGAACCATGGACTCAGTGAGGCTGATGGAGACAAGACAGGTTTATTGTTCTGATGGAACTGCCTGGGGATCTGTGGGAACCTCTGGAAATTCAGTGTCTCCCAGAGACTGTCTGACAGTAAAGCTGAGAAAAAAAATGCTGAAGGTATTTCAGTGGCAAATGATGAGAGCTTTGAGCTCTCTCCTTGCTTGCTCCAGTGAAGTGGCTGCTCTGTTTCCCTCTTTATACTGAAGTGTCCTACAGGAGGATTATGAACACACAGCATGCATCTGTAGAGATACTTTCTGGGTTAAATTTTACACTCCAATACTCCTTCAGACTTAGCACTTGAAGCAAACTGGATTTTTACCAATATATTTAAAACGAGCTCAGTTTAGCCATCCTGCACCAAGGATGTTTTCTGAATCACACCAAAGCAGAACACAGTATTACAAACAAAAAATTAAAGCTAAAGTGAGACTTTAGATATAGATTTTGTTCCTGTATTGTTCTGGATTCATGGAAAACTTGCCCTTGGAAGTCCATGACCAGTTAGGTGGTCTCAAGGCAGGAATTCCTGTGTTACAGACTTGCAGGAATTAGAGTTCTGGGAAAGCCAAGAGATGCTATAGTACAGCCTGCTTTGAACTGTGCCACTATACTTGGGCAATGTCTATGTGTACAGCAGTGTAAATTCATAGAAGCATTACTTTTAGAAGCTGTCTCTCAAAAAATAAACTTAACTCTTCTTTCTCAACACTTAAACATTTCTCATGTTTTTTTTTTTTCCTTATAAAGCAGTATTTCCTATAAAGTCTATTTGAAAAATAAACTGCATCTTTGCACTACCCTCCAGGGTAATCTCAGCTGCTATTTTTATTCATTTTGGCTTACAGATGTTAGCTCTATCCTGGTATAAAATGACTAATGATGGCTTTGGATTTCTTTTTGTGGTGGTGGTTTTTTTTTTTTCCCCCAGCATAAGCGGAGAGCTGGATGCCGAAGCTGAAAAAATGAGAATATCCCAGCAGGACTTGATTGCAGTTAATGAATCTGTTTACACCCCAGATTCAGATGTAACTTCACCTGCCATCAATAGAAATCTCATCCAGAAGGCTGGCTACCTTAATCTTAGAAAGTAAGATTCTTGTTATCTACTAGTTTGTTCAGTTGCTACATTTTTTTTTTCTTAAGTAATAAAAACTCCTCAGGTAATGATGTTTAAAGCTCCTGAATCACTCTACTTTTGAGCCCCTGAGTACCTCTGTCATCTTTGGAAATGTGTTTTTGAAGCTTTAACCAAATTAGAGGCATTTAAGACTATTTTTCTGAAAACAGAAGTTTACTTCTGGTTGAATTCACCTAGAAAGGAATAATTTCCTGCATTCAAGTGACTAAAAATTGGAAGCTGATGAGGCTAGTTTCAGATTGTTCCCAGATCTTAGAGCTAAAGAAGACATAGTGTTCATAAAAATAAACAGCTGTATTTAGTAATTAATACATGTTTTCATAAATTACCTCTTTTACATTAAAAAAAAGCTTTATGGACAATGTAAGTGCATAACTTAGAATGTGTATCATACATAGAGTTACCTCTGCAGATTTTACATATAAAATTTTCCATAAACTTCCACAGGAGGTATGTATATTGGTGGCATATAATAACCCTGTTTATATAATTGATTAAATATCAGTTTATTATTTTGTTTGTCTAGTAGTTTCTTCTTTGTGAGTGGACATGTCTTTAATTTCTCACGGTATTCCGAGAGCTGGATTACTGTATAAAAACAGGACTCTGTAGCTAGGCAGGAGATGGGCTCTGAGATACTACTTGCAGTAGATACTTCTATTCATTATGATTCTTTGTGCTGAAATTGCTCATAGTCTTTCACATCAGTTACTCAATACTCTGTTATTCCTTAACTAGAAGGTACCATTTTTCACTTGGATGTTTGGAGTTAATTTTTCAGCTTTCATTGAGGAGGTTTCTGCTAGGAACAGGTGCTGCTTTTTCTTCTTAAAAGACCCATCATTAAAAAAAAATGCCAGGGTGAACAAAATTCTGATTAGCATCAGGATATGTTTGCAGTTTCATACCTGTTTGGAGCTTCTTCTAAATAGTAAAAAGTCTTTATCACTGCATCTTCTTGTCAGTAAAACAGGTCTGGTGACTACAACCTGGGAAAGACTCTATTTCTTCACTCAAGGTGGCAACTTGATGTGCCAGCCAAGGGGAGCAGTGGCTGGAGGATTGATTCAGGACCTGGATAACTGCTCTGTTATGGCTGTGGACTGTGAAGACAGAAGATACTGCTTTCAGATCACTACTCCTACAGGCAAAGCGTATGAGCCAGGTTTTGTTTGAGGTCACACCTACCCCTTCAGATGCTCTTTCCTGTAAAACATGCTTGCTGTAGTAGTAAGCTTTTCTGGGTTTCCAGAAGGGTGTTTCCAAATTAAAAGCATGTTCCTTCCAATCCTCCCCCACAAGTGCCTGAATGACACATGTGGTATCTTTTAGCTGCTGCTTATTCATGGCGTTTGTTCCTTTGATGGTTAATAGATGCAAAGCTTGGTGATATTATTATGAGCCCTGGACTCACACAGTCCTGGTGTCCAGTTAGCACTTACACACTGTGTTTATATTTTAGGGGCATAACCCTTCAAGCAGAAAGCAAGAAAGAATATGAGGAGGTAAAAACATTTTCTTAATATTATTATTTTTGTATACAAGTGAGCATGATGACTTCAATTGCATTTTTCCCTTCCAGTGGATATGTGCCATCAACAACATCTCCAGACAGATCTATCTCACTGACAATCCAGAGGTGGGAGCTTGTTTCCTTTTTTCAGTCGCTTCCTTCAACGTGCTCTCCCATTGTTCTTCACATGATAATGTCTGAAAGAACTGTTCTGTCTTGTTTCCATAGGCAGCTGCAATCAAATTAAACCAGACAGCCCTGCAAGCAGTGACTCCCATTACCAGCTTGGGAAAAAAACACGAAATTCAGCACCCAAGGTAACATTCTGCCTTGCATGGAGCAGGGACTGTGTGCAATTGCATTGAGTTGAGAGGTCTTAGGAATACGTTGGGATTGTCACTGAATCCTGGAGACACAAGGCCAGGTCTGCTGGAAATGCAGCTGTGAACATGGACAGGGCAGGGAGATAAATGGCCACCTATTGCTGAAAGTCAGCCCACACTCCAAGATATCTGCATTCAGGTTTAATGCACTAATGTTTACTTTTCTTTTAAATAATATTAGGTTAAAAAAAATTATTAGAGTCCTCAGTAACAGGTAAATAGGAAAATATCTTATGTGTCTGCATAGTGGCTCAGTCCTGCTTTGGATTTTTGAATAATCTTGTCTCCCTTCCAGAGCAAAGGTAGGGTGTCACTGATTGAGAGAAACGTAATTTTTTTTTTCCATTTCCACTTTAGCCAGACTGTAAAGAATACGGAAAATGACAAACTAATTTCCAGTGAATCAGCTGGCATTCAAGACTCCACACAGCTCATTGCTCCTGGAACACCAATTCAATTTGATATCGTACTGCCTGCCATGGAATTTCTGGACCAGAACAGAGGTGGCAGGTATGGCCAGAGACAGTGATCATCACTGTAACCGTGTGATTGCAGGAGAGATGAAGTACTGCAGCATCTGTTTGTGGTGATGACCAAAATCTGTCATTAAAGTTTTAATTCTTATTTCACAGGCGTGCAAACCCCTTTGGGGAATCTGAAGACAGCAGCAAAGATGAGGAGGAAGGTCAGTGCTTCTTTCATCCAGATAAAATTAGTCATTTTTGCTACCCAGTGTCTCTTAAGAGAAGCCCCTGACACCACAGAGAAGTGATAGATCCACAGTAAAGTGACATTCCTGTAGCAGCACATGCAGGGCTTGGCTGTGGCTCTTCTCTTCCCCTGTGCCTGGAAGCCACAGCCTTGGCAGCAAACTGCTCTGAGTACCAAAGCAGGAGCTGCTGCTGGAACACTCATGCTGCTCTGCCTTGCTCACCACCAGCCATCGGGGAGCCTCATCAAGTGATGGCTTTGCTGCACAATGGCCGCTTAGCTGTCAGTAAGCCTTATGGTGACAGTCAGGGAAGGATTTGGTAAAAACCTTACTGGGCCCAGTTGCATGGAAGGTCAGAGGGACATGGAAGAAAGGGAGGAATGTACAAGGCTTAATGGAAGGCAAGGCTTGTGCAGAGTCATCAATGCACCACAGTTCATGTGTACCTGATAGCAAAACAGGCAAGGGAATTTTCTTGGCTAATCAAATAAAGCAGAAAGGACCAGTTACAATTTTAAAGCTTCCAGGCAACTGCAATAATTTCCATCCCCACCTCCACACTGCTGCCTGTTCACAGTTTGAAACTGGGTCAGGGCGCTGTGTGACTCATGGCAGAGAGCCACCACTCATGACAGTCACCAACCACAGGCTTACTGCTGAATTTCCCAAGTGAATCAAATAATTCCATTGATACTTCTGAAGCAGCACACTGAAGGAAGTCCTGCTTTGTCTCTTGCAGATTCCCTCCTGCAGCAGATGTTCGTGGTTCGGTTTTTGGGCTCCATGGCTGTTCAGTCTGACGAGACCTGCGAGGTGATTTATGAGGCCATGAGACAAGTGCTGGCTGCCCGAGCCATTCACAACATCTTCCGCATGACTGAGTCCCACCTCATGGTCACCAGCAAGAACCTGAGGTACTGCAGACACTTCAACTTGGCAATGTTCTCTGCTCTTCATACAAGTTGTGATTCATTGGGTATTGTTGGTCTCGTTTTTCTAAGACAGACACCCTGTGAGGGGGCAAGATCCCAAGAGTCACTTTACCTAAAAAGAAATGTCTGTTTTCTTATTCTGTAGTATCTAGAAATGATCCTCCAGACTAAGCTGTAAGAACGTCCTATCAAAATTCAAGGGATGCTGTGGGGCTAGAAGACCCTGTAAAGATACCAAAAAAAAAAAAAAAATGCAAAATGTGGAGTGGAAGATTCTCCTTCCTAACACTGTCCTTTGCCAGTAGTGTCACTGTAGAATATGCTGATAGCAGACATTCCCTTTAGCTGGGGTGTTTATCTCCCTCTGCACTTTCTGTTAGCCTCAGGAGCCTTTCCAAGTGACTCAGAAAGCTGCTCTGACCTATACGTGTCAGGCAGCTGAGAACCAGGGTCTAGAGCTGAACCTTTCCACTCACAGCTAAAGCATCTGGTTTTGTGCATGTTTCCTCACCTGTAAAACTGCTAGTGATTGCCTTTCTACTATAAAACCCCTTGAAATTACCAGGAATCGCTCTGAAATAGTTTTCACCCTAAAATAATTTTCTTTTTTTCCCCCAACATGCAATTGCAGGTTAATAGATCCTCAAACCCAAGTTACAAGAGCAAGTGTAAGTAACTTTTTCTATCACAGCAGTGACTACTCAGTCACATGAACTTGAGCTAACCAGCTAACTTGAGCTGGTTAAAACACATTATTTTTTTACTTTTCCAGTTTGAACTCAGCACTGTGACACAGTTTGCTGCCCATCAGGAGAACAGGAGACTGATTGGCTTTGTGATCCACCTCAGTGAGACTCCAGGAGAAGAATCCATGAGTGCATATGTTTTTGAGAGCAACACAGAAGGGGAAAAGGTTTGCATAATATTTAATAAAATACCTTATTTAGAAAACAGGTCTGTGGCTTCTTTATTAAGGAACAAAAACCAAACCAAAACTGAACTTCACATGTATTTCTTCTTTGTAGATTTGCTATGCCATTAGCTTGGGAAAAGAAATTATTGAGGCACAGAAGGTAAGTTTGTTTCATTCCCAACATCTTTGTGACACATCAGGTTTCTGCACACCCAATACCTCTGGTGTGCGTAAGAAAAAAGAACTGTTACTTCTCCTAAGGCCAAAGTTTTGCAGACGTTATTTAACACAGCAAAAATCAGTTTGATTTCACATTATTTGAGATAAAATGTGCCACCCCAAATCAAATTCAGAATTATACAAATCCAGTTGTTCATGTCTGAAAAAAAGCTGCGAGCAAAGTTTTCAAAAAACCAAACCAGCTCTTTGGGATGAAGTGTAAATCACACACACTGCTGTTTCACTCTTAGAAACTTGTATTCTTTCCTCCCCTAGGGATGAAAACCACAGTGGTTTTCCACTTAAAATGAATGGCAGAGTTACTCTGTCCCTGGCAGATACATTTTATCTGTATAGATGTGACACCAATCCATAATTATTAGCTGTGTATTTTGCTAACATTTCAGAACAAGATGGGGAATGAGCTTTTAGTCACAACCAATAAGTATGGGTATAATAAATAAATTATTTAGTTACCTTTCTCCTTGCTTTTTGGTAACTAAAGAACAGCAAAATAAAGGCTCAATTTTTTTTTCTTCTCTACCCAAAGGGTGTCTTTCCTTAACCAAAAGGTGTCATTTAGGTTTCAAATCTTTATTCTAAAGGTTTAAAAAAGAAAAAAAGTTGCAAAACCTTAGCAAGAAGTACTGGGAAAGGTGTTCCTCCAAGGCTGCTGCAGCTTGCTGACCTCTCTTCTTTTCCAGGATCCAGAAGCTTTAGCTCAGCTGATGAAGTCTGTTCCCTTAACAAACGATGGGAAGTTCATGCTGCTGAATGATGTGTCAGAAGAGGATGGAGCCATGCATGAAGGAGGGGAGGAATCAGAAGCATAGCAGCTCCTGGCCCTTCCTGCAGCCTGTGGGAGCAGCAGCAGCGGTTTTGCACCATCTCTGGTTTTCAGGCAGCTTCTCCTCTCCTGCTGGAGCACCAGGAGGCTGCAGCAGAGTTCTCTGCATTTCCAGTGCAACCACAGCAGGACTTGGCGCTGGAGGCATTCTGCATTGTGGATGTGTAGGGCAGAGCGGTGGCAGGGAAGCTGACAATCCTGAGCAGAGTTTGGCAGGAGAGCACAGCCAGCAGCCTCCCAGGGTTCATGGCATTTCTCACATCACAGAGCCAGCAGCCTCTCATCCCACTGAAATTTGTGAGCTCTCAGCTCCTCTGATAAATATCAGCCCTCAAACTTCCTCCCATAGTCAATTTTCATAGTTTGCATGATTATGTGCATCTGAATGAAGGCTAAAAACGCACTATCTACTTTATTTCAGATGAAGTTATTTTTAGTCTAGTTTCAGTGTAACAGGATTTACCTTTTGTGTTAGCCTATTTACAAAACAATTTGTTAAACACTAAATTTTTCCTATTAATATAATCTATTTTTATATTGCATCTAGAATAAGCTTACAAAACAAATCTAAGTGCCTACTCTTACCTTCCAGGGGACCACACTCTCACATTCTGTAATTAAATAATGGACATAATGGACCTCCTTGATTTATTATTCTAAATACCACTGACATGCAAACCTCAGAAGTAGGCAATGAATGTGGCATGTTAGTTGTGTGCAGTTTTTCTATGGTTAGGTTTCTTGCCAGAGATGGTAAAAGTAGGACAAATAAGTACTTTTATAGTAAGAATTCTCTGTATTTTTAACATTGTGGTGACATGCAACAGCTGAGTCTACCAGCAACCTTTGGTTTTAAAAAACTGAGCAATAAAATGTTAGATTACAAGTCTACAATGTATTGACAAGTCTCATAATACCTCCCTGAGATGAGAGATATTTGGCTAATAAGTTGACTTTTTTTTTTCCCTCTCCTGAAAACATGAGCAACATTACTTTGCAAGAACAAACAAAATAGGCAAAATAAAGAGCTGTTACTGGGGGGAGGAGTGTAATCTGTATCATAGTTTATATTAATCAAGATAAGGTATCTAGAAAAAAAGGCTGAAATTCCTCAAACTTAATTTAACTCTACTCAATCACTAGGAAACTAGATTTTCCATAAACAGAATCTGTGCAACACTACCATAAGGATCCCAGATTGGAAGTGTTCAGTGGGGAATAAATTTAATTTAACTGATTATTGAATGTTTAAAAGTACCATGGAAGAAAACAGCTAGTAACTGACCCAAAAACTTCTTCATAAATAAAAGCTGAAGCTGTCTTATTAAAAAATGAACACCTGCTGAACTGGTGTTACTGAAAACACTAAGAATGAGGTTCTCAAAATTGCATTTATTAACACAGTTTTATGTACATAATGTTCTCTACTCACAAACCAAAGAGACTGGAGTAACAAAATACCCTTTTGTACAATGAGTTAGGAAACATTAAGTATTACATTTGGTCCTTTGTACCTGAGAAGCTGAAAATAGCTGTTGATGGACGTTTGATGCAACTCAAATTTCCTTCTGGTTCCAGACTGCATAGGAGCTGCAGAATGTGCCCTTCAGCACCAGGAGTTTGCAGCAGTTGGGTGCTGCTGGGGCCATGCCTGACCCAACCCTGCCCTGAAGGAAAAACCCCCTAGATGTGTTTGTTGTCCCTGCAGCAAATTCATCATCCTCACTTCTGTCACCCCTGGGAATTCTGAGTGAGCAAGTTTGGTTTGGTTTAATTTAGGGGGATTTTTTGTTTTAGCTCCATCGTCTCATCTCCAGACAAGCAGTCAGGGTCCATTTGGTTCCTGTAACTGCAACAGGATGCCAAAAGCAACAGAAAAAGTAGTAGCACCACAGCATGAATTTTGCACTCCTTCTATATCCTTGTGGGGACAAAAAGGGATTTAATGCAACTCAGTGTCACATGTGACATCCAAACCTGGGACCTTGGATGAGAGAAATCTTTCTGCATGACTATGCTGCTACATGGCAAAGAGAAAGAAGGAAATACAAACTACAGTCCTGTATTAGCAAGAATAGCTCTATTATCACTGTACATATTTGTGTATGTATATATTTTTGCCACATAGAGTATACATTCAGTTCTCCCAGATTAAACAGGCGGCTATAAAAATAGGCAATGTCTCTCCTCTAGAATTTCCATCACCAGAACCACGTGGATTTATTAACCACTATACATGAAGACAGTGCTCAGTTCACATTCTGTTCAACTGCAAACTCTTACCTCCGCAAGATAATCTCTTTCCAAAAGAAAAAAAAAACCAGAGAAGGGAAAACACAAGTGCAGATGTGAGTGTGGGCTGTCTGACTGCACACAGCTCCCTAGCAAGGCCATCCTGGGGGAAAGGAACACCATCTGTGTGTGATTGTGCTGTTGCTGGGGAAGCAGGAAATGCAGCACTTGGCCATTGCACTCCACGGACTTAGTTGCCTTCAGCTGAGATGGGAATGTGGAAGGATTTGCACAGCAGCTGCAGCAGGATGGGAAGCAGCAGCAAGAGTGCTGATCTCAGCAGTGCCACTGAGCAGGCAGTGCGGGCACAGTTTGGTCAAAAAAGAATGTACACAAATTAAAAAAACAACCCTGTATCAAAGTAAAAATGCAAAAATATAAGTCAAGTAATGCAGCATTCTTTAGGGCAGTTAGAATGAATTAAAAAGAAAAACTTTAATGAGCCCAGCTGATTTAACAGTCCATGAAGCTTGTGTGTCATGTTCTCAGAACCAACAAATGGAACTTCCGTATCAGTCTGGTCTTTCCAGTTGTGACAAAACATTCATCCTTGCTGTCTGAATGTTGGAGTGATTGGCAGGAAAGGGCGAATCAGAAGTACATCAGGAATTGTTTTAACCAGTGACCCAAGGGTGGGTGGAACAATTTGAACCATTAAAACAAGCATTAACGCAAGTTTGGTCTAAAAATACAGTTAAGAGTGCCAAAAAAGCCCCCAAGGGTAGTTCTCTCAGTTGGACTGACTGGAGTAGTTTATTGTGGTTGGTAAGACCTAGAAGGGTGTTATGTTCTGGGAGATTAAAACACACCTGTATATTTTCATAAAAGTGGTGTTTTCTTTCAAGCTAAGTCTAGCTACTTAAGTTAGGAATCTGAGTAACTCTTGCACGATCTAGAACCTCTACTTGCAGGCAGGGACAGATGTTCTATGGAGTTCTCACAGTGTTCAGCAGCTTCTGAGCCTGCAGTGCAATTATTGTTAATAATCAGGCATGTAAGACTGGATGAACAACACATGGTACAACAGACCTACAAAGGCTAGGAAATACAGAGTTGAGGCTGAAACTTGCAATTAGGCACAACATATTCATGAACTGTAAGATCACTTAATAGTAACAGACACCAATCACAGTGTCTGGTCATGAAAGGAAGAGCTGATTGTGGTTCTGTCTTGGCTCTGGATTTCCTTACTTCTGTGGATGCAAATCAGACCTTCGGTATGAAATGAGAAGTCATTTGTTATGTTAACTTTTCTGGTTTTCCCATTCTTTGATAAGGGGGAAAAGCAGGGGAAGATAAATGCCTGACAGGATCAAAAGTTCCCACAGCACAAATACTATTTATAGTAATAATAAGGGGGTTTGGAATCAAACAGTAAGAAGCACTTCCATTTTGTGTGATTGATTTACCATACAGCACAACATACACTGTCACACCCACAGTGTAATCTGTGACTGCAGTAAATGCAACAGGACTGCACAATGAACTATTTTTTCAACAGATACACCCAATATCTGGATTCAGTTTTTTTTTTTTTCTGGTTGAAGAGATGCCAGATCAAATCTTGGACCAATAACCCATGAGTTTGGGGTTTTATAATGCTATGATAGAGATGCTAGAATGCATCTAGAAATTAATAAGAATTTTTTTTATCTGCAGATCTGTACTTTAAAGTAACTGCCTCCAAAGTCAAAACTTTATTAAATTATTTTCAATCTAAAGAAAGTGCTGTAAATAATGCAAACTCCTGAAAAATAGGAGTTTCTACAGGAAACAGAGACAAACACAGACCTAGCCTCACTGGATGCTAGTATTCTACTGTACATTTTCTCTTGGATTTAACAGAGCAAGTAAATAAAATCTAGAGCTTTTACCCCTACAGAGTGTTACTGATGAAGACAAGGACATGAGTTCTTTGAGTAAGTAATCATCACCCATACCAGCCATGTCATTTCACAACAGGCTCTGCAGGCGTAGAGTTGGAAAGATCTCCATTGCTTGCTTTACCAGATTCTTCTACAAAAATTAAAAAAAAACACACATGGATCATGTTTAACACTCTATTTGAAGCAAAAAACCCCAAATCTTAGCATCTGTTTTTCTAGTGCAGAAGAAAACGAATCTTTCTGCAGTGACTGTAAACTCACAGGTCACTTGTGCCTTTGTCAGAACTACAGTGGAGAATTATTTACCAATTCAGTTTTTAATCCACTGCTCCCTGAGCTTCTAAGTAACTTGTGACTGAACTGCATTTCTATATCTTAATCCTTAGGAGTGCTCTAATTTCTTTGGAAAGAATTTTCCCAAGAGAATCTTTCAGCATTTATGAGGGAGAATATACAAGCAGGAATATAAATGTAAAAGACACCATATTACCTGGTGAAGAGACCATACCACAAATTAAGATTACAGAACTCAATGGGAGACCAAGCATATCATAAACATCTGAATATACATAGCAACTGCATCATCTGCCTGTGCAAGTTGAAAACCTGCTGGTGCAACAGGTGAAAACCACTTTATTTCACACCAGCTAAGGCTGCACAGAAAGGCTATCAGTGTCAAATTGGTAATTGAAGAGGAAACTATGATGCTGAAGTTACTGAATTTAATGTTACTGCAAGCAGGCAATTCTCCCTGTCCCAAGTTGGTTTTTTTGGTCAGTTGGGTCTTTTGTGGTGTTGGTTTTTTTCCCCACAGTGCAGAAGCTCAGCTGGAAGTTCACCTTTTCCAAAGAAAGCCTTCCTGTGCTGTTCTTGATGAGTCTCAATCAGCTGTGACAAAAACCTCTTTCTGGAATACTCAATCAACCCAGGAGCAAGAAAGCAGCCATGGATAAACAAAAAGGATCTTCCCTATTACGGCTCACAATCTCATGAGCCAAAATGTTCTGCATATCGTTTTCACTCACCTTCTTTTTCTTTCTTTTCCTGGCTTTCTTCTGCTGCAGTTTTATCTGCTCTGAAAAAAATTCTGGCACTACTTAGTGAGAAATAAAGGAGTTCAAATTCCTAAGGGAAAAGATAAAGAGGAGCATCAGTGTACCACAAGAATGAATTTGTAGACAGATAGCAATGGGATTCTTCAGAAGCATCTTAGGCCAGCACCTCAATTTCAGTATCTAAATCATTAAATGCTCTTGAAAAATCTTTCTCCATTCATACCTTATTCACATGCATTTTACAAAGCAAATGTCAGCCTTTACATTAAAGGGCAACTTAAGTAAAGCAGCACCACTGGAATAGATGTGTCACTGAGCTACTGAAGCTGAAGATGAGGGTTGATGAGGGTTGTAGCAACAACCACAAGCTTCATCAGAGTCTCAGCAAGGTTCAGTGATGTGGTTTTTAACACAGAGGACCAAACTCAGTGCACTCCTGGGAGCCATGAGGGCATGCAGGGCTTCATCTACTTCAGTAAGACATTACAGAATGGAATTATGGGCTGTAGAAATAGCCAGGGACAGATTTGTCCCATAGGTTTCTCCAGTCAAGAGAGAAAAAGCACCACAGCACAGATGAAACCTGAGCTGCTCTGCTTCAAAATTCAAATGCACCTTTCCTCTCTTTGATAGCTACTGCATCATTCAATTTAGCTCAGAATTAACACACAGGCAGCTCTGAGGGTGCACAGTGTTTTGTGACTGTAACTTCTTTGTTATAAGAAGTTTAACCAATTCTCTCCAATTGAAGCGTTTATGGTTTAGTTGCATTAGATTTCAAACTCCACAGGAAACAATTCCAGTGAACCAGCTCTTCAAATATCAAAATAACTGATGAGTTCCCTTTGGATCATCCACCTCAAGTCTTCATACAAGACAATGCTCTGGATTTGGCTCTCAATGAGCTCCATCAGAACAGTTACATGATTAAGTGCTGAAGCCAAACCAGAACAGAAATTGTTACCAGAACAGCTGACCAGGCCCATGCTGTACCTGTAAACAAACTTCCAGTCTCTTGTGGGTGAGGTTCATTGTTTGTAGGAGTTTCTCATCTTGGTTAGTGGACTGCACGTTCTGTTGCTTAGCTACTGCTCTTATTTCCTTCACATACTTCTCTCTAACAGACTGGAACCAGTGCAGAGAATCAAACTCCTGGTACTGATCCAAAAGCTTCAGAATGTAAGCCACACCTAGTCATTAACAAACCACGTACTAAAGTCAACATGCAATTTGCAGAACGTTTTGTGAATGTCTTTAATGACATTCTAAAAGTCTAAACTGATAATTCCATGCAAATATAATTTAAATTGTTATTAACTTACCATTAAAACTATCAGGAAAAATCACAATAAAGAACAAGCTAAATTTTTTAAAAACATCACAACTTCTCCAAATACTTGCATTCCTTCTCATCTGGATGAGAACCACAAACTTTGAAAGAAATTTGGAAGCCCCAATATATGTTAAAACCATCTGTTCCCATACACAGCTATTCCATGCTTAGGAAATTCTGAACACAACCATAACCCTCAAATCCATTTTGCTGAAGCAAAGAAATATCCAGTTAAATGATGGAATTTTTAATTATGGGAACAGACAAGGCATAAACAAAAATTTCTTGCAAATATCCATTATGTTGGCTTACCCAAAGGCTAGTGAGTGTGCTGAAACTTACCCATGGCAAACCCATCATCAGTGAAAGCTGCTCCACTTTTGTTCTTCTTATTCAATTTCTCCTTGCAGCTGATTGAATGCTCTACAAAATTGAGGGTCTGGAAGAAAGAAAGGCTGTCTTGGAATCACAGAGAGACTCACAAATTTCACAGGGCATTCCCACACACACTGCCACAGTCTAGCACAAAATATTTAAACACAAACCCGACCTGAGAAGACTTTTTGAAAGTGCTGGTGCAATGCAAACGCTCACCAGAGGGGGAACAATGATGTAGAAATTCCTCAGATGCATATTCTTTGGGCTGCGGAACTCGGGAGCAAAGACATCCACCAGCATTTTGAAATACTCTGTTCCCTCTGCAAAGTTCCTGGTCAGGTCACTGAGCACAGAGTCCAGCTGCCTGCAGGGGACAAACCATGGGTTACCTGCTTCTGCTCAAATCCCTTTGCCTACCCACCCTGGGGATAAGAACCCTCTTCTTGCCCTTTGTCAGGACTGGGAAGAGAACTCTATCTTGTGTCTTGATTTCATTTTCTCAAAAAACGGTCTAGGAATACAATACCTGCATCTTTTTTATCTGAGGCTCTGAAAATTGTAGAAGCAGAGCTCAGGCACACGGTGAGGAAAGCTTGTTAGCTTTGAACAACAGGGATTTCTCCAAGAAACCAGGTTCTGACTGTCTGTTATTATCAATGCTACCTCACGTTTTCAAAACAACCACTTCTATTTTCTTTGCTTTGAAGCAAAAATTTCTCCATAAAGGCAGCCAAACTTTTAATACACACACACACAAATAACTAATATGTGCATTTATAACTATAAAATTACAATTCTCTCATCCCATCCCTGCCCCAGACCTCAAAAGCAGCACGTTAGTGTACCTTGCTGCTTTTTGTGTTTCTTCTGAAAGTCCTTCTTCTCTCACCAGCTCTTCAAAGTTAACAATATCTTCCAAATCAGGAACAAACCTGAAAACTTACTGTTTGTTAGGATTATGCTCAACTGTCTGTGTTCACCGAAGTATCTACCCCAGTTTATACTTTACTTGATTTAATCTTCTGGGCTTGAACTACTTACTTCCAATTATATCTGTCATACCATTCTCATCCAGACACTATTAACCTCATTTCTAAACATACACACATCATTATTTGTACTTCTGTTTTTACTGGGCTACCATCTCCTCTCTCTAGCACTTGATACCCTTGGTAACTCTAAGTTTACTACTATTTGCAAGAAAACTAACTATTTCTTATTACACAAAGATTACTACGTTTTAATGAACTTTCCTAAACATAGATGAAATCAATACAGAAAAAAGTATGAAAGGAATGTGTTTTCCAAGTTCCTCAAGGTTTGCATTATTCTTTCTTAATGCACCCTTGAAATTATTTAACATCACAATTTCCAGGTTTAGGGACTAATGTCTTACATGTACATTCTATTAACTCTTTTGCATGTTTTTCCATAGAATTTGTTTTATTTTTACTGATTTATGTCCATGATTGTACAGTGCTGAATCCCAGCACTGCCTTCAGTATTTCCACTTAAATGAAGGCATGTAAATGGAACTTCAAAATTCACGGGGGACAGATAAGGGCATATGGAATATCAGGAAGTATAGAGAGCGAGGGGAAGAGAAAGAGCAAAGAGAAAAATGAAATATTTGTGAAATACCTAATGGCACTACTGCAGCAGTGAAGTCCTCCAGATCTGATCATTCGTACATAACCCATAGCGTTGCCTTTAAAAACAAGAAAAACATGGAAGCAATTTATAATTACTCAAATACACATACACTATTCATAGCTCCTATAGGCTCTGAAATGTAAATTGAAGTTGCCATGTAGTTCTGGCAAAGAACTTGGCTCTGAAAGCCAAATTATAAAAGCTAAATTGTACCAAAAGTTTATGTAGAGAAATAAAACACCAATGTTTCATCAAGCAAGGTTTTGTTCACTTTCGTACAAACTCTTCCACTTGGCACATTAAACACTTGCAAGTTCAGATCAGTCCTGCTCATCTGCAGCATCAGTGGCTGAAAATGTCATTGCCACATCATGCAGCACTCAAGGATACCTCAGCTGGATCTAAAACCATTTTTTGAAATACATGAACTTAACAGTAATAGGTTTTTACCAGGAAATACACTCGACGTGGCTAAAGGTCAGTTCCATAACAAAGAACTGGAAAGAGAACAGGAATCTATGCAAACTGTAACTATACTTTAGATTGAGACATGCAAAGGCCATTTCTGTGTAACTACATGAACGCATTTGCTCAGCATGGGCAACAAGTGAACTACTTTCTATCTGACCGGAATTAAATCCAGCTCAGTTACTAAGTGATGAAGACCTCTTCCATTTAATAACATTTATAACATATTAGATAACATTTCATACCAATTTGACTTATGAGTTGTCTGAACTGGTCAAGATAGCTCTGGCCATCTGGGGTTATTCCAAGCTTTCTGATGCCACGGTTGAATTTATCTGCTCTTTCAAAAGGATACTAGAAAAAAAAATTAGAATAATTTGTAAGAATAATTAACTACCTCTAGGAAAATAATTTTTTCATCACATCAATACAATTCTATTTGTAATATAATTTTACCTCTCATTTGCAGCTTTTTTTTTAAATAAATTATACACTTGCTTGTCTGTATTAATTCACAAAAGTCATTTTACTAAGTCACTTCTGCAAGGTGAAGCGAAATAGCACTTTTACTGTGAACAAGAAAGAATTCCTAAAACAAACAAGCACTTGACATGCAAAGAAGCTAGCAGTCTATTTTACTAAATACATTGTCTCTCCCATTTTTGAGAAAATTTGCTAGCACAGAAAATCAGACCTTCATTCCCAAATCCTGACATACTGGAATGGGTACTACATGCTCACTTCATTTTGGATTCAATTCAAATAAGCTTATTATTCAAAACTGAGAGCTGTTAAGCATGATTTAGACCAGAAGAGTTTAGAACCTCAATTAGACTACAACTCCATCCAATCATCCTTTTCAAGTCACTGAGACAATGTGAAGCCAACTCCATATTTACAGAGCAGACGGAATGAAACAAAGCTCTCCTAAACACAGACATTGGTAACGCTGTATTTTGCCAGGACAAAAGGTGTCCCTTTGTCTGGAGATATATATTTAAATAATATTTATTTAGAGTGTTATGGTTTGGTGCACCTTCAGTCACATGAAAGTAGCACTTCTTTTAGCAAATTACTCTTGAGCCTTCAGAAACTGCTAACCTTGTGATCATTTTGATCCTTAACTTCCCTGAAGAATCTGATGTCTTTGATAAGTCTGGATTTGATATGTTCATCATACATGAACTGGCTAAAAATGTAAAACTTTTTCCTCAAAAATTGGTAAGTGAAGTTTACCTAGAAGACAAAAAGAAAAAAAAACAGTCAAATCAAGAAAGTCAAAGTACCAAAAACATCTAACCCTGTTTTCACCAGAGGCCTGAGTAATTCCAATGCAAGTTCTCAACTTACTTCAATTTCACTGTTTTAAAAGAATAATGAAAAATGAAAAACCATTCTCCTCCTAGGAATGGTTCTCTTCCAGGAAAGGCAGATAAAGCAAGGGACAAGTCCAATATTTCAGTTGATCACATGCCCCACACAGCCATCAGCTGGTGTGGAATATTCTGTAACTGTCCTTTTGGAACAATACAAACATCAGGTTGAAGCAGGCAGACGTGATCAACTTCCTCAGTCTGCAGAATCTGCATAACCTCCTGACACAACTTTTTCACTTCCTTAATGTTTTCTAAAACATCTTCTCCTAAGGCAGAAGCACATTTCTACCCTACATATCTCAGTATTTCTCGTGCCTACAAAAATAACTTCACTCACAATGAGAAGTGAATAAATCTACATCACCAAAAAATAATGCGAGTGGCAGCATTTTTTGAGAAAGTTCCCAATCTCAGAATGAAAGTGAAAGAAATCATTAAAACTTGATTTTTCTAATAATTTCCACTTTGCAAATAATGACTTGAGAGAGGGTTCAATATTTCAGCAAGTTCCTTTGGGCAAGTTCACCCAAGAACTGATTTGTTTTATTAATTCACAAAGAACATCATTACTGCATTATTAGAACTGCATAACCAAACATACTGTTAAGAGATGCTTGAGTTGGGAGGTTTTTGTGAACAATCAAAAATAAATGAAACAAGAGTGCAAAAGATACTCACTGTTGTGTTCATGATTCCTGTTCCGTGAGTTCGAATGGAATTAGCAATGTGTCGAATATTGATGGTGTTCAAGTGTTTGTTATTACTTGTTCTTTCAATGAAGATCTGGGGGGCAGGGAGGGAAAAATAAAGTTAATTACCCAAAACTGGTTCTGTGATAAATTATTGGTCTAAATAGCTTGTATCCTATTTCTGAAAACAGCTGATAACTGGTTAATAGGGAAAGCACCAAGAAAATACAGCATGGATACAATGAACTTTATCTGCTAAATTCTTCCAATTTCTACACAGCTGTGATTCAACAGTTCTGAGGCAGATGTTGCACACAAGACTCCCATATTTATTGAGATTATATCCCACAGTAAGCAGTCTAAACTCTTTTGCCACCTGTTTGTACTTTTGACCCCACATATACCACGGCAATGAGTTCCACTACTGAGTTATTTGCTATGAGAAAAAGTATTTCCTTTGGGACCTTTATTCTCACACTATGAGAAATCTGAGAGGTTTGTTCCCTCTCCATGCTCTCCACGTCATTCACTGCTTCATTTCTCCAATAATGCATTTTCAGATGCACATTTTTCAAGCTCAAAAATCACATACATAGTATGTCCCTACAGAGCAGCCAATTACCCCTGCTGCCTTCTAGCTGAACTGGAAAACTGACATGGAGTGATGCTAGTAGGACACCATATCCAAAATATCCAACACAGCATTCTCCAAGACCAAGCAACAGCATTCCCAAAGATGTTTTTGTAGAGCAGCAATACTATTTGATAGCCTGCCATTAATGTATAAGCTTTTCTTACACCTGCATTTCACAATCCCTTCAAATCCCTTCAACAGGAGCTAAATGCCTGGAAAAGGATGGGATATACTTTACCTGATTATTCAGATTGTAGAGGTAGCGGGATACAAAAACATGAATATTTCTCATGATTTCCAGAACATCCAGACCCTGAAACAATAGTATCTATTGAGAATTACTGTGACAAAACTTCTCAAGAACTACTGACACGTCTAACCACTAAGGTGCAGAAATGCTATTTCTGCAGTTATTTGAAGGTATTTTAGAAAGCAATGTTTTTCTTTGTAAAATTAAGAACCTCTCAACAAGTTTTGTTCAGTGCCTATAAGATAATGCTTAGAGAAGAAAAAAAAAGCAGCTCAGCCCACGTTTTAACATTTACACTTCTGCCTGTTTTTTCCATCTTCCTCTGCAAGTAAGGAATCCTCCAGCCTATTCCATAAGGCAAAATTAAAAACAATTAAAAATTGAGATTTGTCTGTTTTCAGATTCTAAAAAATGGAATCTTGCCTTAGAGATTTCTACAGGCATACAGAGAAATAAGCAACTTGCTACTTTTTAATATTGTTTAGCCCAACTTGCCTAAAAGACTGAGGTTTGCTATTTGCAATATAAATTTTACAACTGTTTACACTTTTTTCCCTAAGGAGTCCCTTAATTGTCATTGTGCACTGAGATGATGTTTTTTAATTTGTATATCTTATTTCCAGTTGTGTCGAGGATTTTGTCAGGATTTTGAGGCTGAGGGGTTATGAAGTGTGAGGTGTCTTTGTCCTGAAGTAAAGCTCATACCAGAATAAATGTTATGAAACCAATGCTGTGAAATTGTTTAATTCTTGGTAACAATGTGCTGACCAAATCTGGCCAATAGAAAACCAAAGCTGGAAACAGAAACTGATCTACAGCACTTCTGTGCCAAAAAAACCATCTGGAGTTCTTGGTTCTGTGCTCTCTTTCAGCTTAGGAAGACACAGCCATCGTGAACATTAGGAAAAAAGGGTTGTATTTCCAAGAGCTTTCACCAATGCATTAACCCAAAAGAGGGAATGAAGCAAACTGCCAAAAATATCCAAGACATTAAAACTCTTGAAGCAAAGTCTTCAGAAATATGCATTCTGTATACCCTGAAACAGTGAACACCTTCACATTAACTTGATGATACTACAACTTTATTCTGAATGTCACCAAGTTTAGCAGTTTTTAGGAGGCTCGACATCACTCTCCTATAATCTAATCCAGAGATGTCCCAAAGGCCTCCATGTCCAGCCTGGGAAATAATTTCTCTAAGATCACTAAGCAGAACCTGTTGAAAAGCAGCAATAAACCAGGGAAACAGACCCACCACTCAAAGGTCATTGCAGACTTTTAACAGTTGTCTGGATCTACTGCTTGCCAAATTGCTGACTGAATTCTGAAGAAAACATTCTCTGACTTTGCATACTCTATTCATTATGTTAAAAAAATGAACAACACAAGTCCAACATGATGTTAACTGATATCAGTGTGATCTCCAAAGGAAGATAAGATCCTGCCTCACAAATCACCAGAAATTAAAGGTCACTTTTTCCAAACAGTTCTCTGCTCTTGGGTAATTTAATTTTAATGAGTCCTACGACAGTGGAATGGAAGGAACTCTATTCCCACCCTGTGGGCACGGTACCTGCTCCAGGGTCTGGCTGGGAAGGTGTGCCTCAGTCATACTCAAACCATAGCGCTGCGTTGCCAAGTTTCTCATCTCACTGTAGGTGGCCCAGTCGTGAAGAGCTACAGTTGTTAAGTTGTAGAAGGTCTTGTCCAAATAATGAGTTACATAAGCTGTAAACACACAGAAGGATGAGCTAAAATAATGCCACCTATTTAGTTAGAAAGTGTGGGAAGAAGGGAAAAGATATGTAAAGCCAAAGTATAACAGATAAAAATAACAGAATCCAGCCAAGGTGTAAGAACCTCTCAACAATTTTTGAGAGAATTTTATCCTCACCTTTTATGTCAATGAATCGATTGAAAAAACGGATTGGGTTCAGGAAGAAGAAGTGAGCCAAGTCCTTCATGCCAACTCTGAAGGGGTTTCTGTCATCCAGCTTCAGGTGTGTGTGAACTGACAAGCGCAGGTCCTTCTCTATCTCTTTACATAATTTGTCCAGCAAGTGCTATTCAAGAAAGTTAAAAAAAAAAAATAACCCCCATCAAACCCCCAAACAAGCACACAGAAAGAAACAAACACAAAAAGTCCTGTTCAGTGTCCATTTACAGTGCTCTGTTAGCAGAATCAACATTTCTCTCCACAGAAATGGATAAGACTGATTAAACTGGTGGAGACAGCTCTGCTTTGGTAGGGCTACACAGCTCAGAACAGGTAAAGGTTTAACTACTTAATGCCATTTTTTACACGACTAAAACTTCCATATCGGAGTTTAACACAGCTTACATCCAAGCATTCTTGGATTCATTTGAAGGGGAACTAGGCTTAGGGCTATCTATCTAAATAGTAAGGACTGTTTCAGTGAGGAAGAGTCTTGCAGTAAGAAATTTGGTCTGATTTTCTGAATGTTTGAACTAGTCAAATAAAAAGAAAAGTTCAAAGGTTTAAAAACTAGGACTCAGGAAATCCAAATTTGCATTTTCTTTGTCAAACCTCCTAATTCTAGATAATAATTCAGTCAAGAGGCCATCTATATATGCAGACCCTTCACTACTAAAAGCCATGTATACATACTGAGAGAAATAGCATTTATTTTAGCTATTTATCCAAACAGCAGCTAATCTGACAAAAAGCACTCCTCTGTCTGCACAGTCAAACATGTAACTGAGGTTTTGTTACCTTACAGAATTTAGAGTGCAGTATTTTCATGTTCCCAGACAACACAGATACCATTAAGAATGAGTTTTAAATAACCAAAATCACCAGCCAAACCAAACACTTCCTTATTAATTAAAATACTTCACACCAAAGTCCTCTGCGCTGTTTCTACAGATCGTATCAGATCTGCTACAATAGATGCTAACCTGAGATGAAGATATTTCAAGCACAGCGGTGTGTTTAATTCCCAACCACAACAAATTACCTCATTGAGCACTTCCATGATTTCTTTGTCATAGCATTCCAGAAGCACCTCGTGAGACTCCAAGTGTCTTGCATGCATCATAGCAGGTACACAGTCCCGCAGTGCACTAAACATATACTTATTACAAAAAATTTATGATTAACAGATATGTCACCAGCACCTCAAATAGTGTTCAAAGTTAACAAAAATCAGTATCACTACTCTTCCCATGTTTATTAAAAATGGACTTCATAAACCCTATTGAAGTGTCCTGTCCTTAATCTGAAGAATTATTTGCTACTGGTCTTTTGACTGGGAGATCTTAATTATTAGCTATTTCATCACAAATTTGCACTTTATTCATTTCAGTACTGTACATCCCTGGAACAGATTTTTATCAGGATTATCATGCCAAAGCATGATTCACATCTGCAGCAAGTACCCAGGATTTCAATGAGGGCAGAAGAGAGGAGGGGTGGAAAAAGCTACAGGACAGCTATCCAACACAGAATCACTGAACACAGTGATACCTGCTTTAGAAATATGTAACCACAATGAGGAAAAAAGGCTTTTAATGGTCAAGTCTAGGAGGTGTTAATTTCAAATTAGAATGAAGAGAGGAACAAAGAGACCAACACACACAGAGTTAACAGTAGCAACCTGAGATTTTTTAAACAAATCTAACAGATTTAGAACAAGGACTGCTTTTATATCCTCCAGATTGAGAAAAAAATGTCTAACCCAGTAGTAGCCAGGGATTTACTTTTTGAGCTCTTCCTTTAAGCGCTTCAGTCTAAGGCTTATCCTCTCTTCATCTGAATCTGTCACAACAGTTAGTAAGCTGTAACATTATTACTTACATGCAGTCTAGCAGAATCTACTGCATTTTCATACACATCATCTAAATAGATTGGGAACACAGCTCGGTGCCAGTATAAGAAACAACAGTCACATTGTGCTCGAACTCTGGAATAAAAGATTAATTGTTAGACACAGATTTGGAACAAAGCATTCTTCTAACACAGTGTGTTTAAACTAAAGACAAGTGCATTTCAAGCCTAAGCTTTACACCATTATTTTAATGCTCCAGATGCACTGACCTTCAGAAGAAATTTATTACTTTTTTTTTCCACTAGCCTATTTAAAAATAAAAGGTACCTACTTTCGAAAAAAGGTCTCTGAAAGACTTAAATCTTACATTACAGCAAAATCCGAAGTAACTATTTTCATATTACATGCAATTAGTAGCCTAGAGATCAAACATATATTCTAAATTACTCCTGTGAGTCAGAGGAGAAACAGGCCTCTCCTGACAGAACCCATCTCCATTTATCCCAGGATTTTATCTCGTGAGTCAACCACTAAAGGTGTTTGTCTCTCTCCACAAAATCTGCACAGAACCCAGATGGTCACCTGGTTTACAAATGGCCAAAACGATGTAAACTGGAGTGTGCACTGAAGCTACAGCAGCAGTAAACCATGGTGTCACATGTGACCTAACAGCCCAATCTCCCAATCAGACTGGTATTAATTCATAAATTTTTGGTGTGGGCTAAGGGGAACATTTTAGCTTATCACAAAACCAAGTTATCCAAGAAAGCCACAGAATTTCTAAACAATCAGAGAAATGAATTACCTAATGGGCAACAGTCAGGTGAAATGTGATTTGCCCAAAAGCAAGCGAGCTTCAGGCTTAAGTCTGGAATTCTTTCCGTCCACCCCTGCTCTACAAAACATGCAAAAATCACCACCAGCATGCCCAGAGCAGATTCTGCCATTCACACGGTGAAGATCCAGCTCCCCCAGAGACACTATGCTGCCTTCCATATTCTGCTACCACTGCTTACCTCTCTGTAAGTTCACTGATCAAGTCCAGTTTTTTCAGGACTAACTGAAGGGGAATGAGTTCTTCATCTTTAAATGTTTTCTAAAAAAATGAAGAAAAAAAATAAACACAAGCTCAGAAGATGCTATTTTTTGACAAGACACTACACCAAACAAATGAAAGGCTGGAACAACCAGGGCACTCACCATCTGTGTTCCCACACTCAGTGCAAGGGAAACAATCAGTCTCCTCTGTTTCGTGCTCGGCCCATTCAGGATGTTCTCAGCCAACACCAAAGCAGACAGGACGTCCAGGCGCTGCTCACTGTACTTTTTATCAGAAATTACTCTTTTCTTGATGATAAAAAGACACAAATTCAGAGAAAAGTTACCTAAGCCCGAAGGCAATAGCTTACTATTTCTTCCCCAAGTTTGTGGACTTGTCATAAATTGAGCATTTCTGCAAACAAATTATGTTTTGTGAGCAGAGCTAACTGAATCCACATTCACTTACTCCGTCAATTCAGTGATATTATTCAAACACTTGGAATATGTGCAGCCAACATGAACACAGGTTAGGTTTTTGTTAGTAACTTTGAAGTTTGGAACTTCTTCAGTTCATGCTACTCCTGCTACATATATACATCTACAATTTTTTTTCTCTAAGTACAACTTTTTTTTTGCCTACCCTAGAAAATACAGAGGTGCCAGACACATAAATTGAGATTACAGCCAAATAAAAAAGGAAATCTCACAGCTGCACCAGTAACAATAGCACACATGCTTTAGAATTCTGCTACTGAATATGATGAAAGAATAAAACTAATCAGTAATAAATCAGAAGAGGTATACTAAAGTCTCTCTTTCCCATTTGCCCTGAATTCTAAAATTCAAGATTTGATATGCAAAACAAGTCATTTTATCCCACAGTGAAACAGAGAATTTATGCCCACGGCAGTCTCCTGTAAGCCATCATGTCCTGCTATTTTGCAAGAAGACAAAGATTTCAATAACAGCCGGCTTGCTTAACCTGCAGCAGATTGCTTTATGGATGTTACTCAGGAAAGAGGTGAGCAAAGGTCAGTTTGTAAAAATCACTAGAAATAAAATCTAAAAGGAACAAAAGAGAAAGATGACAAGAGATGCAGCAGTTTAGAGGACATGGGGAACCCCTCTTGGTCAAAAAACAGGTAACTGTGCTCTACAGTTTTCTAGGGAAAAGCTCTGAACTACTGGAAAGCTTATATATTTCTGGATTATGACACAGCATTACACTACAGATATTGAAAAAATATGAAAAATAACTTAAAATTAATATTTTAAAAAATATTTAGATAGGAAGATGAATTATTAGAACCTGGATTACATACCTTGGCTACAGAAATAGAGTGAAGAGCCTGGTACTGCAGATGCTGAGTGATGTGTGTCACAGAGTCAGCCACAACCATGCTTCTCCGGTAAAACATATGTTCTATTGCCTGAAGTCAACCCCAAAACACAATAGGTCATGTAGTTACCAAAATTTCTGCCTTTGGACTCTGGCTTAATGCTGTATGGCTCATCCATACTGCAAACACAGACTCTTTCCACTTTGTAAGTACTGTTACAAAGCAGTTACAGTTAACCCTTAGAAACTGAAAAAATCAAGCTATTCAGGAGCATAAAAAAGCTTCAGGACTGATCTAAGTTTCGTTGTTTTGCTTTGGTTTTTTTTTGTTTTTTTCCAGTTTTGCTCTGCACTGCTTTCTGAAGTTATTCCGAAATAGAGTATCTTCCTTTTGGAAAAAATACCAGGAGACATGTGAAGTCCCACATCTGGGGAAGAATAATCCCCACACAGCAGTATATACCACGAATCACCCAGCTGGAAAACAGCTTGGGAGAAAACACATACTTGGAGGGAGGGTGCAGGAAGGACCCTCTAAGGAAGCCAGTTAGATGTTAAAAAAAATAAATAAACCCACAAAAACAAACCAACCCAGCGTAGCCTTCCAAATCTATTCTCTAACCAAACCACTCTCAAACAAGAAGCAAAAACTTTTCCTGTCTCAGTTTTTTTTTTTTAATATGGGGTGTTTGGTCAATGTTCTCTGTAATTCCTACATGAAATGAACAATTTTCATCCAGTGACCTACCTTCAGAAGCTCCACAAGTCTGCACAGGACTTTTACTGAGGTTTTCGTCATAGGTTTTTGCATTGACATGTAAAGATTCATTGTAGTTTTTATGATGGTGCTAAGACTGTATGCATAAAGAAAACCCTAAAAATAAAATGAATAGGAGGGGAAGAAAAATTCAAAATTAATATTTCCACATGTCAGTAAAACAAATCCTCCCTGTTTTGTTTCATACATGACACACAGCTAACGTTTTTTTCCCCCTGCACAACAGAGAGCCTATCAGTCCAGTAAACTAAGCAAGCCTGGGATCCCAAAGCTGAATGAGACCCTTTTATTAGCAGACACTCTGAAACTGCCTAGGACTCATTAGACCATCAGATTAACCTCTTCTAAAGCCATTCCAGTTAAGCACAGGTTAATGAGTTAAATAATCAGTGACCCAAAGGTTAATAATTTGACCTATTGTAAACCAACCATCAAACAATTCCCAACCCTCCAAGAAACATCCTATCACAAAACCAATGAAACCTTCCAGATTCTGTGGAATAAATACACTGACAGTAGTTACACAGTTTTACACTTTCTAAATAGAAATGTCCATCCCACAATAAAGAAACCAAACATTTCAACATCAATATGTGCTAAGCTTTTAAATACAATGTTGATTACATACAATACGAAAAAAAAAATTATTAAACTTATTTCAAAGAAAAAATGGTAACAATTTAAAAAAAGAGACTAGGAAAAGACAGCAAGTGGTGTAGGAAACTCAATTCAGGATGGAGTAAATTTTTAAGTGTGCTGCAACTTATTCAAATGTAAAAACCACAGATCCTGGTACATGTCTGTCTTTAGCTAAGGAAGATTCAGGATCATGCTTCTTTGACCTATTCTCATCAAATTTCTGTCAGGCAGATAGATACTAATAAAAACCAGCAAAAAATAAATTCAGAAATAAGGTGCATCTTACATTAAGACTACATGCTGTTAGTAGGCCAAAAGAAAAGCAGTTGTCTTGGAACGTAGTAAGATCCTTGCAAAGTACCATCACTAGGCAAAGCACAATGAAACAACACAAAACCTTTACTGGGAGTATGTATGTCCTAATTAAAACCAAATTAGACACTGGTTCAGTCCACCTTAAGTACCTCATCACTCAAAAGGAAAAAAACCCAAAATCCTCACTACAGAGAAAATGAAGCTTTCTTGATTTCCTAAGTCAAGAGAAAAATCTAAAATTCTAGTCACTGAATATTTAGTCAGATTCCCTTTCCCCACAGCCTTTATCAAAAGACCTTTTGCAGATTTTCTTGGAAGAGCATTGGGCATTAAAAGTTTTATAAGAATTCCCACACTGGGAAATAACCCAGCAGTGATCACAGAACTCCTGTGATTTCTTTTTACATTCAACAACTTGCACCAAAACATCAGTTTGCTCATCAGCACATGAAAAGACTGCACACCTGGATGAAGACGTTGCAGCGGTTGGAAAGATCTTCAGAGAACTTTGTCGTGCGTTGCTCCTTGGACAAGATAGATTCCATTTTTGTCATCCAAGAGCTCACAAAAACATAGTATGATTGCATATCTCTGGGGAAGGAAACACAGAATGCTGCTCACTTCAATAAAGATTAGGAATATTTTCTTATCTATTTCCAAAACTTAAAATCTTGTAAGGGAAATATTTTAAACCTTCAGCCTCCAAAATAACAACTCACCATTCCCAAAAGTATCAGAACCCTATATTCATCTACATTTTAATTCTCTATAGATAAAGATTAGTCTGCCAGTCATACCTGTACAATGAGTCAAAAATCAACTGTTTTTCATGAGAAAAAATGGCCCCCTTAGCAGTTCACATACAACACTTCCTTAAATTAAATGGCTATATAAAACCATAAGAAAATGCTTTTAAACACTAGACAGAAAAGTCCAACATCGATGCTAAAACACTTTCTTGTTTTGTTCTGAA
Source organism: Grantiella picta (assembly GCA_013397955.1). Taxonomy (NCBI): domain Eukaryota; kingdom Metazoa; phylum Chordata; class Aves; order Passeriformes; family Meliphagidae; genus Grantiella; species Grantiella picta. Next base: position 93,912 of record VZRM01005292.1, read on the forward strand.
ACATACAAACCTTAGCCCTGTTATCATCCTATGCAGGACACTTGTTCTCAAGACTAACAGCTAAAAATATTCTACCTCATCTTTAAGCATATTTGAGAAGGAAGTGAGCTGCACACTACATGCAGAACACAAAACAACAGAGCCTTCTTCCAAACACAGATAATTTCAAACACCATTAAACAAGCAATAAAAACAGTCACAATGAAAGAAATGCTTGCAAAGAAAGTATCATCACCAAGCAGAGGAAAGCTCCACTATAAACCTATTAGCAACTTACCTCCATAACACATAGAAAGCAGAGAGCCCTAATAGAAAACAAAGCAACCCAGGTTACTAGACACTAGTTTAAAAAAAAAAAGGGAATTTGAAAATATGGAAACTGAAGTAACTGAAACAAATATTTAGAACTGCCAGGAACATTGCTATTTTGGTGTATAATATACATTTTTCTCAGAGCATGACATGAAAAGCAGCTTAGTTTTGAGCAAAGCTTTTTTGCAGCAACGCTAACACACATGCACACACACATTGCTGCAGGGCAGTGGAACAAGTGACTAACACCACTGAGAGACACCACACACCATGGCACCACACTGAATGAATAAACCCACGTGCTCAGGAACTATTTGCCAAACGGCATCATGAGGCAGCATTTAGGAAGCATACTTGGTAAGTGACTGTGCCCTCTGCTGTAGAAAGTTCTCCCTTTGTGTTTTAACTGAATGAATACTTTTCTTGTCCAGTAGTTTGGCAGCAGCTGGAATCTTCTGAATGAGAAAGTTGTCAGCAAACCAGATGATGTTAGCTGTTAATGTAATGGCTGGTACCTGGGAAGAGAAAAAAAAGTGAGGGGGAAATACTACCAAGTAGCAATAAACATAATTAACACAGATCAGTTTATTTCCTTGTAACTGTTTTCTACAAAGTATTACACTGATGTTCAAAAAAGTTTCCCCGGATGTTTACTAAGGACACCACAGGCAAAGTTATTATCACTCTCAGGGATTCTAAAAAAAATTAGAGAATTTAATAATTTCTTCATACCATCCAATATGAAAAAGCCCAAGTTGACTTTGCACTTAGAGGTATTCCAAAACAAACATTTGTAGCCAAGGTTAAAACTCACAGCATTTACTCAGCACCAGAGTACTCATAACACAATTTTTGTCTTCAGTGCCATATTAATCTTGAGAAGAAAGATTTTGATAAAAATATCAAGTTATTTTACCTTGCTGCTATGTGAATGCACAAGGATTAAAGAATCTTTAAAAGAAAATGGCAGGGGGGAATTAAAAAAGTAGAACATTCTTAACTCTGCATTCAGACTTTTTTGTGTTCTTTCTTTTCCCAAGTCTGTGCTATGCTATGCAGCTAAGAAAATTATCTGCTTCATTACTGAATGACAAAAGAATAAAGCATTCACCTTTTTACAGACATCCAACAAAGACTTGTAAAATTTCTTGTCAACAGTCCGAAAAATCTGAAAATGCAGAACAAAGAGGCCACAGATGCCCACGTATTTATCTCTCTGGTCAATTTCTGAAGGCTCACCTGAAAAAATACACCTTCGTGAAGTTTACTCCCAGCCAAACAATATAAACAACTTTAGAAACAGTGAATGGCAGGGAAATCATGAGATTGCATTACCAAGTTTGGCTTCGACACTTGCGAAAGCTGTTCGGAGAGTGTGAGCAAACTCTTCAGCAAACGTGCTGTTCTTGGACACTGACACTCCACCATTCAGAGAATCAAACTGTTGCTCTATACAGGCCTGAGTAAAAAGGGGGGAAAATAGCAATATATTAGGATAATGCCATGAGTTTTAGACCTCCAAAGAGTACTGATTTTCAAGCATACTGGAAGAGCACACTGATTTAAGACTAACATAAAGTAAGCCCTGAATTTCTACAACACACAGATTCTTAAATATGCTTACATTTTTAAGTGTAAAAGCACAAAATATTAAAACACTCTTACAACTTGACATTCAATGGCCCCATTTTATTCATTTCCCCATTTCCCTGAAGGAGCATTTTTAAAGAAACCATCTGATGTGCTGATGCTAAGAAACTAGATGCATATTTCTATTATCACATTATAATAAGTTACTAAATATCCTTTAACTAAACAAAATTATCACACAAGTTGCTTGTAGGATGTGGTTCATGCCCTTGTAGCATAAAATCCCACACTACTGCTGGCAGTTTAAAAAAGCTCCCAAAACCCCAAAACAGTCAAAAAATAGAGACACACTTCATACTTCCCAAAGATACTAGAAAAGTCTTTACTAGAACTGCAGCTGATATTCTTAATGAATTTTTGTTAGGAAGAGGCATTTTCAGGACACGAGGGGAAACATCCTAAATGAATACCTGTCAAATCCTAATGTCTCAAACATATAATGAAGTCTTTGTACTTATACAGCATTAGGGAAACATAAGATGAAAACTGGATAAGCTGGTAGCAATGTCCTTTGAGAGAATAAGCCAAACCGTGCTTAATTATTTACCTACAATTTCCCTTTTGAAAGCTTTTACAGAACGAGCCCTTCTTCCCTATGCTATTTAAAATGTAGTGGAACAACCTGAGGAACTGATTCTGCTTTGACCAAGTTCAACAATATTATCCTCTGCTCACTATGCCACAACATCCCACTTCAATGTCTGTAATATACACTTTTCTAAAAAGAGATGTCTTCTCGATGAACACATTTAAGTTTCCTGTATTGAAAATGTAATAAAATCCTTCTCATCCACCTGTGCCCTTGCATGTTTCAGGGATATTTATCACCACAGTGGTCCCTAATGACAGCAACCTGTCTTGTGTGCAAGGAATGCCATGTCACACTCACCATATTTTAAAGATTACTGAGCAGACTAGTTAATTTGCAGCTAAAATAAAGACCTGTGCTATGTAAACCTGCCCACTATTATGTGGACAAAAGCAGAATTCTGCTAATAGACAGTCCCAACGCCAAGTTGTCTGTGTTTCTCTAGTTCAGCAAAACAGTCAGCATTTACTGCTACCATTCAAAGCTTGGCACAGCTCAAGCACATGAGAGGGGCAAGAAAGAATCTTACAACAGAGCCTTTTTTCTCCCAGGCACAGATGCAAAAGTCAAATTCCCACATCACTGCAACCGGAACAAAAACAAAATACAAACAAACAAACCAATCATTTTGAAAAGAGTGTTGCTTTCACGTAAGCTTCCTCTATCACACCAGGGAATATTAAGTTCATTACCTGAAATATCATTCCATCGAGTAACTGGCTTTCCAGTTTTAACAGCAGTTTTTCAAATGGCTTCAGTTTATCTTCTTGAATCCCAAACTTGGAAGGGTTGTGATGGACAGATTTTAGCAACCTGTAAGGAGTAGGTTTGAAAAACACACATACAACACGCTTAAAACATGCTCACAGTTTTATCATATCCTGCACTATTTTGATAATAGATTTTGATTTCCACCTGTCCTTAGCAGCAACCACCAAAACCAAACAAACCAAAAACCCAGAAATGCCCACAATAATCCAGTAGGTCTGTAAAAGCCACCTACACTTGAATAACTCCCATTTATTTAGATTTTCAAGGAAACAGTTATTATTCCACTAATTTATTTACTTTTGTAGTTGTTGACTCTTCAGCTTTTCCTCGAGATACCATCCTTTCTTAAATCCATATGCCCATCCCCATGATCATTATGGACAGGGATATTCTTAGCTCAGTTCTGTACACAACTAAATTTCTTACTCACTATCCTTTAAACCCCCCAACTATTACATTGTTTGCCAGGATGCTTACTCTGCCCTGAAAATGTAACATTCAGTACTTTAAAAACTTACTGGTGTCTTTACAAGGACACAGGGGGAGTTCAGCCCTGCTCTTCACTGCAACCTCTGGAAACACTACCAAAATCCATGTTCCCACACTGACTTTCTTGGAACACAGAGAGATGCACAGGCTTTTATCTTTTAGGCTGTGGGAGTATTTTTCAAATCAGAGACACACCTCTTATACATGGTCCAGTGATCTTTCAGCGTGGCATGATTGTCGATTATTTCATCCAGAGTGATCAAGACTGTGAGCAACTCCCCTAGATGCTCATACATTGCCTGTTTGTGAAGGGAAAAAAGGGAAAGAAAAGGACTGTAGCATTAGAAAATTTATTGCAGTCCTATGTGGCACATAAAATTTCAATTCCTTTCAATGTATTTTCAGCCAACAAGAGATCAGCTAGAAAGTTACACAGGAGATTTTGTGGTTTGGCAGCTTAAAGGTTTTGTATTACTTGTAGTGACACAAGGAATATTAAAGTGGTGTCTGCACACAAACTAAATTCACTCATCTATCTTGACACTAAAGATAGAGTTTTTAAAATTGTTTATATGCAGAGGCACACATTGCAATAAGGGAGCACTGCAAGCTCTTTGCTGCTAAAAAAGCTGGAATATGACAGATATGGACACACCAGGCCTTCCCACATAAAGGCCAGAAAAAGCTGATTAACAAAATAAAACTTTGAAAGGAGATTCCCAATTGAAAGTTGTACTCAAAAGTCACTTTCTTGCTGTTTTTGTCAGGATTAATCATCAAGACCTATATATATATTAACATAAGCAAAAGGTTCCAAATCATTCCCACCTGAAAATGAACTCCAGATGTCTCTATAATTTTAGGTGCATTCCTGCAAATAAAATAAATATTTTAATGCTTTTTTAAACCTTAAAACAGATCACATGTATCAATTCTGTATCATGGTGTGTCCTCTGTTTCTTGGGGTACATTTTTCTTCATTAACATAGTAACTTCAGGAAACAAAAGAACATCAAAACCTGATTAAAAGTATATACTATGTGAAATCTGTACGCTCTGATCAATTTTAATACTGTATTTTTAAAGACACAGCATGTGACTGGATGAAACCACTAACTGTATCCAGTGCACCTGTGTGTCAGCAATTCCCAATTCAGTTATGCTAACAGCAAATAGCCTTGATACACCCAAAGAATAAAATCACTTTGTATTTAATCAAGTCATACCCAAGCCACATCCAGCAGAACACAGGAAGTTGGCCTTGTGCTATGGTATGAGCCAAAAATAAAAGCAACAAATAAAACAGAAGAGTGATGCTATCATCCTACTGGGGGATGGGGAAGCAATCAAGAGTACTGCAGTGGTAGTCAAAGCTAAATCCAACAATCCTATTCAGAACTAAACTCTCCTCACAGCTTTCAAAGAAGCTAAACCAAACAGCCCTTACTAAGATAAATTTCAGGTGTTAAAATCATGATCGCTCTGTGGAGAACATATGCCAAGATTTACATTTTTAAGATAGACTGTGGAAGTGATCTGATTTTTAAGCTGTGTATCAAGCAACAGGAGGAGCCTCTCAAACACAGCAAGGATGGAAAATTAACAGTATTTCTCAAACATAAAGACTAAAATGACGAACAATAAAATTCTTGTACGTCATTATATACAAGCACTATTTTCTCCGAAAATAAAACCATTTCCATAACCATTTATGAAGCCCAAACTTGCACAGCAAAGCACTATATCTCTAGACAACAATATTCCAAAAATTACCATGCCTTAAATAGAACATTCATATTTTAAACATTTAACTACATAACAACAATACAGCATTTTATGGAATAATTACTTGTTGCTGGTATATAGAACAGCCAACTGATGCACTACATTCACCACCACTTCATAACATCGGGTAACAAAGCAAGACAGCTCCTGAAATACAAGAAAATAAAATGCTTAATGTATGTATAGAATCTCCTCAGACACAAGTTGTCATTACACCCAAAACACTGAACATGAACCACAGAATGTGCAGTCCAAGCTCTAACTATATCCCTAATCCAAGTCAGTGGACAGACCCACAGCAGGATGGAGAATATCCTACTAACAGCCCTGAAAAAGGATCTGGGACTAAACTAAGAAGCTACCAAACACAAGCTTCCAGTACAACTCTGACAATTGGTTCAATTATCAAAGACAGTAAGCGACTCACCAACAGCCCAGCTACTTTCAGGGACAAGATCTCTGGTAGCAGATCCCTGGCTGTGCTTTTTCCCCACTAGATTCAAGAGTCATGCTCTGGATGCTGGTAATAGCCAAGTTCAAATTAGAAACTACCACAGAAGCCAGTAAGTGCTGCAAGAGTGATAAACCACACAATACTGCTTTAGAACAAACTAAGTCATTGTCTTTTAGAGGTTTGCCTGACCAAGGCAGAACTTCAGCTCAGTTATGTAACACAAACTGAGTAAGAAGGTGCCAGCTCTGACCAGTTTCTATCATGGATTCCTTGAACAACAGGATAAATGAATCTGAGTTCCCCTTAGCTGCAGTAATACCTGCTCATTAATTTACCTTGTAATCCCATCAGGGAAATGTCAGTGTGTGATGAGTCTAGCCAGTCTGCACACAGACAGCCCACACTGGCTGAACAGCCAGCCTGCCAGGAGACTGGCTAACAGCTGAATTCTGCCTTCTTCTCCATCAAAAATAGATCTTATTTGGGCTTCTGCCTTCTATTAGTCACCAGTTTTCGCAAAACATTACTTCTTATACTTGTACTGCTCTAACAAATGCAGCTGAAATAAGCCAACAGATTCCAGATGAATGGATTAATAGACAGCTGAGATCATGTTTCCCAGGGAGGCAGCACCAGCTGCCATTTTAAAATTTCTGGAAAGGAGTCCAATTTAAGAGCACATGCATACTAGCAGCAACATAATACAGACAAGACTGTAATTTTAAACTAATGTTTCAGAGCATTGTTTTGATCATATTTTTTTAAAATGTTTTGACCTAGCAAATTTGAGGCTATTGCATCTAGCTCATCTAGAAAGCTCAAAAGGGCCAATAAACCAATAAATAGACATTAGCTCTATGAAAGCAACTTTTCCCCTTTTTGTCAGTTTCATATTTTCACACCACCCCTGGGGATATGCTTATAACATTGACCAGAACAGCATTTCCTAGTCTAGGGATGCAGACTATTGAAAGGATTTAGGAGAACACAACAGCTGAAAAAGAACAAACTTGATAGGCAAAACATTTTCCTCATAGCTTTACCCTAAACAGCACATCTGCTAGCACAGTAAACCCTCCCTTTGGGGAAACATCCTGCATTTCCCTTCCTTCCAAGGTTTTTCAACAACCCTTAATCCATCACAGCATACATAGAAAGTGGGCTCACAAGCAATAGTGCTATATTTTTGTGTAGTGTCTCAAACATTTGCTAGGAAAGAAAGAGAGAATGAAGGATAAAACCAACAAAGTTGATATGACAAAGAGCTTGGAAAATGGGGAAGAAAACCCAAGAGATCCTAACAATTCACTGAACTTCAGCATGGTAAAAGAAGTTGAGAAACAACTTCCTACAGCACTCGACTCGTCAGGACTCAGTAAATGACTACTGCCATGCTACTATACAGCAAGAACAGGAATTTTAACTCCTGTTAAACCAGAATTTGTTTAAACATTCTGGAAGCTTCCTCTGTATTCTCTGCTTCAACAAAGATATTACATTATAAGCAATATGTAAAAATAGAAACATTTTTTGGGAACAGGACAGTCACATAGGTTAAGAACAAAAAGCTCCACACAACAGACTGAAACCCAAGAGCACAGGAAATCCTCAGAAGAAAAACAGATCCTGTTTTCATGCAAAGGATCCAGAACAACCAAACTGTATAAGAAATAAGAGTTCTTCCAGAAATGTTTCAAGGAGGCACAAGCACTTTTTTCAGGTACATTTTTTAATTTTGCCTTTTCCTACCAGCTAAAAAACCCCACATGTATAAAACAATTAACCCATTTCCAACATTCAATGAACACTAAAACTTGCTAACCAAACCTATAAAAATAGCTCTCTTTAACTTTACCATCAAATGAAAGCAACCTCGATTTATCTGCTCCTACTGAATACTTTAAATTCTAATTCCTTCTCTCATTAGACTTCCAGAGACAAGTATAAAAAAATCCCCAAACAATGTGTGATACATGAGCTGGTTGTGACAGGTCTGCAGGCAAAACATAGCAACATATCAAATGTCTGCTATGCCTTTCAGCAAAATGCAAACAGGACATGGCAGACTGTTAAATCCATTTTGCAAGTAAAATTAAGATTGTAATTGCTGTCAAACAATCCAAACATACTCTACCTGCAAGAAAGAAACAAATCTTCCCATCTGTATTTGGCAATCTCCCTCGACCATGCTGGAATCTGTGGCTTAAAAGAGAAACGTTTGTCAGCACTTTCTAAAGCCTGTGTTGTACCTGTTAAACTAACACTGAAATTTGCTCTCCAAGCCATTTATCTGTCATACAACTAGACTGCAATATTATAAGTGCATCGAGGAGCATGAAAATCTCTTAATTTTGCTTTCCTAAATTGGATTTATTTTTGGAGTTTCTTTTTCATTAAAAATTACGTTGTTTATAAATTAGATACAAAGCTGGGAAAAGTCTCCTTCACCTCAAAGAAAATAATGAATAAAACCCAAAATTCCTTAAAGGCACATGTATTATGTAACTTCATAGAAATGTTTCCATATTTAAGAAATTTGCATGAAAATACTAGGTGTTTATCAGATGTTTTTTACAATTAACCAGAAGGATTTAATTTTCTTTTTCCTACATATCTCCCTGCACAAAAGAACAAGCTTACCACCACAGCTTCACAGCATTATCTGTATGACACAGAACACAGAAATACAATAATTGCATCACCCATGCCAAACTGTTTCAGTCATCTGGAGGAGTTTGAACATCACCTGACAAAATACTGTCTCTTTAATGTGACAACAGATAGATACTACAGACTTCAGATTTTTCTTCTGGGCCACTCTGAGCAAAAAAGCTCATTTACAGTTACAAGTTTACCTGCCTAAGAAATGCAGCTCTTGTTGCTTCATAAAATATGTTCTTTTAGAGCTGCCAGAGTTTAAAGGAGTCTCCATACTTCTCTATCATGGAGCTCTGGGACAAGACACTAAATATTGCAGTTCTTCCCCTTTACACCTTTTATGTGACCTTCAATCGCTTTAATGAATGTCCCAAAAAACCCCTGTCCAACTACCTAAAGTTCCTAGACTAATCCTAGCCACTCCAAAGACAAGATGGGGAAAAAAAATTCTTTACACAGATGGAAAAAGCCAGCATAGTATTTGTTTAAATTTCAACCATCCTTGAGCCAGTAACTTTGCCATTCTTTAATGTAAGCCATCTTGCTGTTATCAAAGCAAATGCTACAAGTAGAGATATGGAAATAGAGAACACAATTTCTGCATTCCTACCTAACCCTCAGAAGGCTGAGCTCTCAGTTCCTGCCATTCCCAAGTGTTCCCTGCACAACACCCATCAGGAACAAACTGCTGCTGTAAATATTCATCTGCTACAGTCTGACTTTTTCACGCTAGAGACGTGGAGAATTCTGAGGGATCTCCTAGTATCACTCTGGCAGCATATGACTTTAAAATATTTAAAACCACATCTGATAAGACATGCAAGTCTAAGAAAAAAAGGGGGAAAAAATACCACACCAAAAAACCTCCCACGTAACAAGCTAACAAATCCCCCACTTTTCTATGGTCCTTAACCACCAGAGTCATCTTATATAGAACTTAAAAGAATGATAAACAGTCCTGAGATCAAAGATTTCACATTCCCTGATATTTCTGTCACACTTTCTTGTCTCTTGAAAAGCTTTAAGAATGCCCTTTCACAATACTCCTATGAAAAGGCTTTCCCTCTCTTTGAAATTACTGAAATAAAGCTGGGTGATAGGTCTCTGAAGCAACTCATTAATATAGTCAGTCCTTGTGACCAAGATCTGTGCTTATTCCCACACTAGCATGTTTTAAGGTGGAAGCTTAAGGCCAGTCATTCAGGAGTTACCAGTTTAACTCTGAGACAAAAATCAGCTTTTACCTAAAACAGGGTCTCATGATTTGTGAAGTAAGTTGACTCACAATTACTTGTGCCCTTCTTGTGTCATGGTCTAAACATGCAGTGTGAGTTACCTGCACTGGAAGGACAGGTGACACCAACACACTCCAGCTTGTCTTGGAAAACCAATTGCATAAGCAAAGAGTTCAGGACTTTGGTCAAGTTATTTATTAATGGTTTCATTGTTTTACTACAATTAAATCACTGATTTATTGTTTTACTACAACCAATGTAAAATCTAGTCCCAAAAGGAAATAAGTTGGTTTAGGATGTGTATACATATGAAAAACATGTTTTCAATGCCATACCCTGCAAAAGGGTACAAGCTGCATGTAAGAAATTTTATACAACCTCAGCAGCTCACGCTCCCTACTTCCCATGTAAATATGGCTGCAACAACATTTCCTGTTAATGTAAAAATACTCACTGCAGGGATTTACAGATAAACCTTGTCATCTTCAGCTAACTCAGGACAGCCACAAGACACTAACATATATCCCTATAACCTCTGAGTTCAATTTTTGGTGTGCATCACTTAAAGACACAAAGAAAACGAGTATTCATATCATAAAACTACAGTTACAGTTGCATTTAATAGAACCTGAACAACAATGCAAAACTACAAACCTTTACAGTAAAGGGAGCTACTTACCTCCTTCTCCATAAAACAAGAGGCCATTATAAAATTTAGTTTCTGCCTAACAACAAAAGCAGAAATTTGTTTTTTAATAAATATGATACATGTAATCAAGCTACAAAAATTATTTAGACACATCTTGTTTCTTTATTGATAAAAATAAATCTATATATCAGCTTGCCAATCTGCAAACCTTTTCATATAAAGTAATAAAAGTCAGCTGAATTTACCTCATATTTTAACTTCTTGATTTCACAGCAAAGAGCAGCATACACCGTTATAACTTTGTTTAGAACCTAGACTCAAAGGGAGGAAAAAATCACACAGATTACAAACAAGTTCACATTTAGAGGGCTTAGTTGGAGGTAAAACAACTTTTTTTTTCCTTTAAGCATAAAGTACTTACCTTGTTTTCTGTCTTTATGAGCTCCAGTAGGGAGGACTGTTCATATGGCACAAGCTAAAATTAAAATAAAAAACAAACAAAAAACCACCAAACAAAACAACCAAACAGAAACAACAAATGAGCAACTTTAGAAAACACTCTCAACTGGTCAAAAATACATTTATCCAACTAGGCAAGTATTCCCTCAACTTTAATCTCAAATAGGGTCAGTAATAAGAGAGAAACAACTGTGCATTACTGGCAACCTGCACTGCAGGAAACCTTCGCTCTTCACCTTTACATGGAAACACCTTTCCTTTCACTCTAGGTAAACAGGCAAATAACTAGGTATATTACACAGCATTTACAATTTACTTAGAGAACTTGAAAAGCAAAAGCATGGTCATTATCATGTATGTAGGAAAAAACCAGCTCAGGAAAACTAAAACATGAATTAATAATGCCAAATGCCAGAAACAGGAAGTAGAAAATCCATCTGTATGCAGGCACTGACATTTTGTACTTAAGTCAGCCTGATTTTGACTAGTCCATAAACATCCAGTACTGTGGTGGCCTTATACATAATTTATTGAAATTATTCAGACATATGATTGCTTGAGAGAGCATCTTCAGCACAGACAAGTTTCATATGGCAACAAAAGTGTTTTTAAATTATGTCTGCAAATTCAGTGAAGAGGAAAAAATAATGCTCCACAAAGGACAGAGAACTTAGGACTAAGAAAACAGCAAATACTGTACCAAGGCCATTAGGTCAAAACAAAACCTATAAATACACACACAGTTTGCTTCAGTTTTACAACTATTAGGGAGCTCCCCTGGAAACCCCAGATAAAAACACCAACAGTCCCAGGGAAGAAGTTTGCTGAAACCAGCCATCCCAATACACAAAGAATTAGAAACTCATTTAGCTTGTGCTAATATCCATAAGACTAGAAAATAATAATTTGAAAACACCTTCTCTTATGACATGCACCGGTTTATTAGTTGCTTAATAATTAAAATAGTATTGGATAGGTTTCTCAAACACAAGTTAAAATTTTAAGAGCACAAATGCATCAAGCTTTTACTTCTGAGGTTTTAAAGGGAAGGACAAACTAGGAAAGTGACAGTTGCAATGTATATTAAATATATGAAGACCTTTAAAGCAATGGGATCAAGACTGAAGTCCCAAACATCTCCAACAGAGTCATCCAAAGCATCTTCAATTCTCTTCAGCTGAGATGTATATTCCTCAAGAAATTTTCCATAATTCTTCAACTGCACTTCAGCATGAATTTCTGAGAATTGATAACATTTGTACAGTTTTATGGACAATTCAATAAACTGCAATATCAAAAGATGTTATTAAAAAACATTTAACCTGTTGCTATTTGGCTTTAGTCCTGTATTCCTCATTTTGCTGTGGCATTTTTTCTTTAACAAAATGCAGCTTTAATACAAAGTCCTTATTTGTTTAAAAACAATCCTATAACTTAGTGTCAGTTTAAAAGAAATTCAACTACTACTTAAAGAATATCAAACATCTAAGCAGCATGAAGAAAATTTTTTAAAAGTATGTACATTGTTAAATTAAGACCCTAACAATCATAAAAGGTGCAGAGCAAAGAAATGACTAGAAATTGTAACACAGCAGGTGACTCTACCCATCAGCTGAACCAGTATATGTGCATTTTTGTAAGAACTCTGAGGCAATGGGGTTAATCATTTCAGCCTGAGTAGCAGTTGAATTTCCAGCAATCCTCTTTCCACGTCTCCCTGCGACCTCTCAGCGAGTTATTTGAGCATTACATGGAAAGCTTATGGCTTTTAGTAATTCCCTCCCACTTTCCAATTCACCCTCCTCAAGCAGAATTTTTCTTCTGCTGGGCATTGGAATTCACAGCTGTCCTGTTAGTGTCAGGGGCAAGTTGGTTCAAAGGGACAAACAGGTTCAAAGGCTAACATTCAGCTGCTCCAACACCAAAAAAAGTTTTAATTAGCAAAGTAAATCTAAAGGCAATTGGTCCAAAAAGAATTTTCATTCTCTCTATCCTGATCTTTTTTTCTTCCCATACTAAGATGCTCCCCACTTCTCCCAAATTATACACAATTACTGACTTAGCTGCATAATCCAAACCACGGAGTAAATTATTACAGTTCAAGGCTTCTACACCCAGAAAGTACAATCCTTTTTTCATTTGAAGACTGAAGTGTTTTTCCCATAATTAGATAACAAATCTAACAGCTTGTGATCTTCTGCTGTTTGTTGAAAATAGGACTATCTAAAAAAAGTTCGAGAATGCAGGTCAGCTGAACAACTGAACTTTTCTTAAACTAGAATTCAACTCCTATGTAGCTTTATATGTGCCCTTTTCAGCAAGTAGACTGGCCTAAAAAGTTAAAAATAATATATTCTTTTATTCTGCATGTTCAGTCTCTTACTCATACTCACTGCAAACAACTGAGCCAAATAGCGACTGATGGCTACTTCAGTGGAAGAGCACTGATGAATCAACTATCATGTACACATTTTTTGCAGAAAAATATCTAAAACACTGCACTAGGCAGAAAGGGAGGAATGAATGAAGACAAATTGATAGGGAAAAGATGAAAAGGACTATATACAAGAAGGTTGAGACTGAGAAGGGAAAATGACTGCAGTGAATTCCTGAATTAATTTTAAGAGAGTACTTTGAAAGCAGCAGCAATGCCAACCATAAAGGCACACAGACTGCAGAGGAGCACAGCACACTCTCCCCCATTAATGGCATTAGTGCCATTGGGTTCTACCAGCACCTGCAGCCTAGACAGTGCACAGGCATTGTCAAAATCAGGAGACCGAATTTCTTGTAGAAGGATAAGAAGCAAGTGCACAAAACACTCTCCATCAGCAGCCTTCCTGGTACTGAAGCCTAGCCCTCAAGTTGTGTCATTGAATTATTCTATTCCATCAAATCCATCTCATCTTTCAGGTTCTTTCCAGTGTATCTTCTGTAAGCACTGCTGCAGAAAACCAGTAGAACACTGACAGATGCACAGCCCTGCTGGATGGAGTTTAAGCAGCCACCATGGCAGCTTCAGTGCTTTACTGCCAGAAAATCTGGAGTAGGGGAGACAGTATAGAGGTATAATTTCTCCAACCACATCTCCCTCCACACAAAAGACAAATTCAGAACAAAAAACCTGACGGTCATTGGGGCTTTACAGGAAGAACTTCAAAGTCATACAAGACTAGGAAATTGGCACTGCTGTTCAAATCAGTTCCCTATGAAACAAAAGCACCGAGCATCTGAGAATTTCTGAAACAAAACTTCACAACAGCCCTCTGCTAGAGCTCCAGAGACTGTCACCTTTCCAGCAGACAAATGATGGATTTGCGCAACACTACAGCTCATTAAACACTTCCAAATACTTAATTATTGATAGATGTCAATTTGCCACCTTGTACTGATCATCTAAAACTTAAGAGACAGATGTGAATAATTTCTCACTTTCTTAGTGAGACAAGAGAGTGGAAGCTCCAAGCTACCCAGAGACAGACAGAGTTGAACCGATAAAAAATTACTTGGAGGGAAGCTTTCTATGACGCAGAACATTTTTCCTAAATAAACTGACTCACGCATATGAAGAAAATGAAATAATAGAAAGCAGATATCATCCTTTTCTTCAGAGCAGCATACATACTTCATAAGGTACAATCTGTATACAATAAAGTTTGATTTAGTTTCTCCTCAGGTAATAAAACTAAAGCACTATAGTTGGAACAGTGCAAGAGATCAACTCAGCAGGACAGATCTCCCAACTTAACTTCTTTCATAAAATCAGCAATATCAATATTCAGTGAACTCACTGCCAGCAGGACTTGCAAATGCCACATCAACACATACCTAGGATAGAGATGTAACAAACTAGATTTACTTAACATCTTACATACTCAACTGAGAAAGCTGTAATTGCTAAATGTAAGTGATACAAAGTTAAAGTAGAAAACAAGAACAAAAAATGCTTTTCTAGTCACAGGACTGTTCTTTGGCTTTTCTCTAGAATGCTGTGTGCTGCTCTGGATGGAAGATCAGCCTGCCTGTTCATCCTTGAGATAGTGGTAATGGGGGATATTAAATCATGTAGATTTCTTGGCACTGCACTTCATGTCATGGTCAAACTAGTGGAGATCTGGCATTTTGAGCAAAAGCTACATTTTCCTTTCCACAGCTAGAGCACTGGTAAGAACCTCCGTTCAGGACAGCTTCAGTTTCCAGTGAAATCCAGACTAAATGAATATGGCATAACAGCATCATCCCTTGGGATAACATTATATGTGAAACAGTTGGTCCACGAGTGACATATTTTCACAGCAACACCTGGTATAATTAATCTGGCACCGTTCAATTTAGTGTGTATTACAGTCTGACAACCATATGAGTTCCCTGTTTAGAAACTAGGTCACCTCCACAGGCTGAGTAAAACGTGGATTTTGACGGGCACACGAACCCTCGGCGAGAGACTGGAGCATCGCAAGGAATTGTTTAATTCTATTCTAAAGGTGAAACTGCAAGTGACCGCCCGACCGCCGTGACAGAGAGCCTCTAGCAATGAAAGCTGAGCACAACTGACTGCTTGCGACAGATCTTGATGTGACTTCTGTGGATAACCAAGGAAGCCACTGCAAAAATGATGAGCCACGAGAAATGACCGGGAAGGGAAGAAACACCGTCCCCTCGACAGGCTGGGTTCGTGCAAGGGAAGAGAGGGTGGCACAGCAGCCTGGCCCTCCNGACCCGCCCGCCGCCCCCCCCCCGCCACACTGGGGCATCGGAGGCGACTGCCCAGCGGCAGCAAAGGATGGAGGGCTGGAAAAGCCACTGCCCGCACCCCAAAAGAACCGCGATTTTACGGAGGGACTGGTGGGAGGCAGGAAGGTCAGGGCGGCCGCCCACCCCGCAGGCCTGGCCGCAGGGGAGCAGCGCTGGGCTGGCGGCAGGGCGCGGGGCAGGGGGAGCCGGGGAGGGACACCTCGCTCAGCTCCCGCCGCTGCTTCCTCCTCCCTCCCTTCCTCCCTCCCGTTCCCGGCGGGGATGCAGCGGGCGGTCCGGGGGAGCAGGGTCTGCTCAGCCC
>VZRM01005292.1:110283-126707 GCA_013397955.1 Grantiella picta
GTGCCCGAGGGTCTGTGCCGGCCGGGGTGTCATGGCTGAGGGGGAGCTCGGGGAAGCCCCGCCGTGCCCATGGTTTGGTGCCGGCCGCCCTGCCTCAGCTGAGGGGGATCACGGCGAGGCCCCGCCGCTCTTCAGCCCCGCGGGGTGTGAGGCGCTGCCCGCGGCGAGGCAGGGAGTTCTCTCCCTCCCCTCTTTCCTCCAGCCCTCGGCAGCTTGAGCCGGTCGTGCTGCTGAGGAAAGATCGGCCTCGGAGGCAGCGGGGCTTTGGGAGGTTTTCCGCTTTTCCCCCGGGCTCGGCACCCCAGCCCAGCCCCTCTGGCACCGACTGCCCCACCTCTGCCGGGGTGCTGGCAGTAGGGAAGGCTTTAAATCGCTTTAAAAGCGATGTCCTGACAGCCGCCCAGCGCTTCCCTGGCTGGGGCTGAGGAAGGAAGCGATGTCAGCACTGTCCGGCTCCGGGAGGCTCTGGAGCTCAGGGACAGCTGCACCATCTCATCGCCCCGCTGTCATTGTGCTCACAAGGGCCAGGAGCTACCTACCTACTGCCACTTCTCCTCTTTTATCCCAGGGCCCTGCGGGTGTAATACCAGAATAAAAATAGAAGCACTTGGGATAGGGAGAGAAGCAGTCACTCAGGGCCATTAACAGTGACCACTGCGGTTTCATTGCCTCAGCAGAATCTGCAGCGTCAGCAGAAAAGGAAATGGATTCTAAAGCAGTATCACCGGGAGCATCAGCAATGTCAGTGGGAAAAGAGCAGCAAAAATAGCAATTCGGATGAGAGATCAGTAAGTGCAGGACCGTTCATAAAAGCTAGCTTGGTAATGCCTCAGTTCTGAAAATAGAACCTCCTTCCTGATTGTTTTGTGATTAAAAGGAATCCATCCTTTGGAATCCATTGATTTAAATGTTTCTAGGGATGAAAGAAAGATCTGTTTGGTTGAAAGGTCGTGTTGATTGATGAGTTTTTCATGTTTAAAGTGCGTTCTAAGAGGCCAACCTGGGCAAGAAGAGATCAAGCTTAGCTTTGTGTGAAATGACACCGACAATGTCTGGAATAAGTTGTTTGTTTTGTTTTGCTTTGTTTCTCTTAAGGGAGAGAACTCTGATTTGGAAAATGCTATCAAATAATCATTATGGAAATATGTCAATACATCTCTTCCACTCGTTAGCTCTTATGCAAACTGAAGATGTTCACATTGTGTTTTAATTGTGCAGGACATTGACAGCTGGCAGTGAACACAAGTGTCTGAGGAGATAATAAGTATCACACAAAATGAAAACACAACTTATGCTAGATTTTAAGGATTTCATTCTGTCTATGCAGCCTTACTGGAACTCAGTATGGCTGCTATACATTTATTCAAAATGTATTCCAATTTTGAAAAAAAAAATAGACAAGTTTTCTTTACAAACTTTATTTGAAACAAACACTGTTTCTTTCAGCTGTGGAAGACTCGACATGAGCAGAGGCTTTGAGGCTGCTTTAAAAGTAGTCATCAGGCCTTTTGCTCTCTGTCTCAGAAAAAGGTGTCCTTGAATGCTGCAGGATGGTAAAAAGGAGAAACTTGCAGAACTAGCACTTGGTAGGGCACTCACTCTTCACATCTAAACTGAATTTGTAAAGTAAATATTGCAGGGTTGGTTATTGCATGGTTGTCAAATCATCAAAACTGGATGCAAGGTAATCCAACTGGGTGACTGTGCAATAGCCACACCAAAGACTGCACTGTGATCCCCACAGAATAAGTGATGGAGCCCTTATTTTAAATATGGAAAAGGAAAATTATTTTAAAAGAAAATGCATTGAAATATCACATTTTTTAGTGGAGGAGGAGGCTCAATAACTGGGAAAAAAAAATCACAATTATACTCAAGTAAGTACACCAGTTAAATTTTGGCTGCAATTCATGATCTACTCATTTAAATGACTGATAATTGGCTTTCCTTTGGCTCCCTAGGTGGCAGTGTTTTGTTGCTCGCACTGAAATTAGTTAGGTCAATTGTAGCTTCTGCTAGAATTTCTGTTTTCTCTGAAAATCTGATTTAGACTATATCTTGAAGCTCACAGGCACAAGAATGGCTAGGATTTGATTGATAAGTTTGCTGGGCTGCCTTATCAGTGAATGGCTTTGTGCTGTTCACTCATGTGAAATTACTGACATTTTATGAACATAATTTCTGAAAGTTGGGTGACAGAGCTTCCATTTGTACCAGGAAACTTTTATGTGGTACAAGCTCATAGGAATGGCTAAGATTGCTCAAATATCTGCTGGAATCTTCATGCAATAGAGTAGTAAGAAAAGTCTTTAGACTTTGTTTAATACAGCGATTTCTAAGCTGACGATTACTGAACACAGACATAGTTGATAAAACAATCATTTCTTTTGGTCAGGCCAAGATGACCATGAAATGAAATTTCATAATGGGCTTTCACAGGGACTGAGGGAAATGTGATCATAAATATGTCCCAGCTGAAGTTACTTGTTACACTTGAGTACTAGAAAGGGTAGGTGAGAAAATAAAGTCCAAAATATAGCAGAATTCATGTGGTACTATGACTGTTTTATTTATGGAGTGAAATGGTTAGGTATCTATGGATTCATAAATCAACAGGGGCTTGATTCCATGAGGAACTAAAAATCCTTTTTCCTTTGAAATCCCAATTGGAAATATTCTACATTGGACAATACGGTTGCCTGGTATTTTTCAGTGGTATTTTTCTGATATATAAAAGCTTATTAAAAACTTTAATAATTCAAACAGAAGCCATTGTATTAAAAAAAAAATTAAAAATAGGCACCCAGAGCAGAAATTGCTACTTGTGTGTACAGGCAAAGCTCCACCAAGACTGACAGAGTTAGTAATTATTAGAGTTGTAATTACTTACAGGAGAAAGAATTTGACTTGCTGTATCTGCAGAAAACCAACTATTCTATATGTTCCTTGTCTGTGGAATGTTTGATGCTTAGCTCTGAATATTTTAAATAAAGTAAAGATCTTGCTCAAAGTTTTTGTGGCAGAATTCCCAGAAAGGATTTACCATCTGAGATCTGCTCTTTGCAGCTCTACTCCACAAAGATAGCCACAACTTTTGCAGATGTAGTTTCTATTCTACTGTATGGAATTTGAGAGACTTCCAGTTATCCATATGAGTAAGGCATCTGTACATGATAGTTCTTCCTGCTTGTTAAATTGCTGAAATAATCCCCTTTCCTCATCAAATATGTGCCTCCTTTTGTTTAGTCTGAAAAAAATGAAATGTCAAGTATAAGGTTTTAAATGGTTGTCTAGTTAAGACCCTCTATGAAAAAGAATTTAAAAAATAATAGAAGTTTTAAGTATAAATGTTGCAGAGATAATACACAAAGTAACTTTCCCATAAAACCTTCCTTCAGCAAGTGGAAAAACATGAACGTTTTTGTTGTATAAAATTTTAGTTGAAACTTGTCATGCAATGAACATACTTAGTGAACAACCATACAAAGCCTTACTTTATTTTTTTTAATTACTCAGTCTTTAAAACTGGGTGAACTCTAAAGTACTCCTGAGGAATTTGAGTCTGAACTATGACCAAATCTTTAATCATCATGAAAAGCCCCATCAAGGCTGATTTCCAACAACAAAAAGCCTGTGCAGAGCTAATTTAGTTGATTACTGAGTCCCAGGGCATGATTTTCAAAAGAAAGCAAATCCTGGAAGATTCCAAGCAGTTTCCCAAGCACTTCAGTATGTGCACACTGTGCAGAACAGTCTTTCCTAATCAACTTGCCAAGTCCTGATGATGTCTTCAAAGACACTGAGTAGCTTCTGCTTCACAGACATCAACGAGGATTTAAAATATTCAGCTGCATTAGGTCTTATATTTGTTCTGTACATTTCTGCACATACAAACACATTTTGAACATCTTTGCTGTTGAACAAGCATGTTTAACTCCTGAATAGTTATTGTAAACATATCCTCCTATCAGTTTTTGCCATTTAAAAATGGCACTAACTCTTGAAAATCTGGTAACACAAAGAAAAAAGCCCATGCTGAAAAGCCTACTAGGGATAATTGCAGGTTTTTTGCCAAAGCTAAACTTTGGCTTTAAGAAAAAGGCTCGGAACTGGAAGGAAAAAAAATTTAAAAGGAACTTTAATGTATAAAATATGCTCCAAACATAGTAGCCAATGGAGCTTGGATTTTTTTCCCAGATTATCAAGAAATTGATGATCCAGGTACTTCTCTGACTGGGGTGCAAAAATCAGTGCTCATACTTTGTGTCACTTTTTCCAACAACATAAAGCCCAGAGGAATGCACTGTAACTGTTACGATGTTTAACACTGATGCTGGAGTTTACTATGTCATACAAGACCTATTGCTCACTGTCAAAGAGATCAGCCTCGTAATTTTCTGGATACCAAGAATCTTGGTTGTAACTATTTGCACTTGAAATTCTAAATACGCAATTTGTTAAGTGGTTGTTAAAACCCATATGTATAAATTCATCACTCTGGTAAAACGCAGATAATCTCCTTGTCTGTGTTTTGGCACACCTTTATCCCCATTCATGTCCCTACCCTCTTACTGCTGTGAAATATAAAGTAAAGCCTACATCTTCCATCCCAGCTCTTCTTTATACCGTAATTCTGCTACAACAGACACCTTCTCTTGTGATTTTTCCCTTTTATCACCTAACACTTGAGTAGTCTGTGAAGTAAATGGAGGTCTATTATTGTCTCACTAGGTTAGGAATTGTGTTTGGGGATGAAGGTTTGCCAACTAATTACACCTTGGTGCTTTACACTTGCGTTGTTGTATTGTCTATGTTGTGTGTGTATAGGGAATGGAGCCACAGGTTCCTACAAATTGCTTCCCCAGGAAAACCAGGTATCTTGCTGTAAGCTTGTGTGTCAGTGGTTAAATGCCAAGTGTGTAGTGCTCTAGTGGGAGAGGATTTTGGTTCACAAACGAAGATTTGAAGTTTTGTGAACTTCAGCAATGCTTTAATCCAGTTCCAAACTTTGCATTCTAGGACTGTATTGATGTCAGCTGTTAGAGTAGTTAATATAGCACTCGATTGTGTGGAATTTGTGCATCTCCCATCAAGTCATAAGAACACTACACACACATTCATTCCTCCTACTGTCAGGCAGTGCATCATTCCTTTAGTAAGGATTGTCAATACTTCTTATTTGAGCAGATAGTGGGTTTGCTCAGCTGCAAACTGAGCTGTGCATGTAGCCTATTGCTACAACATGACCTATCAAACTGTGCAGTTAATCTTTCTGAAGGAAACTGCCAATTCAAAAAGGAAAAAAAATTATTAACAGGCAATTCAGACCAATAGATCCTGTAGTAGTTAAATGATGCATTTCAGTCCAACAAAATGGTGAGTTTTAATGAGTTTATTGTACAATTTAAACAGAGAGTATTTTAAAGAAATACCTTTAGCAATGAAATTTGGTAGATTTTTTCTGAGATGATGGGAAGATATGAGGCTGCATACCCATGGAAGTAGCCAATAACAATAGAACATGTACTATTTCAAGAACAAACCACAAAGCAAAATCTTCTGACTTTCTTAATGAAAATCTGGAATTACTGTACACCATTCTTTTTAAACCCACAGTACCACAAATACTAAAGAAGGAACCACTTGTATAAACAAATGTCCCTCCTTGTTAATAGAAATTTTTAATGAATTTTACTTGTTGAGTTTTTAATATCTCAGAGCGAAAAAAGTCGCTAACTCCCTTGGTTGATTATTCCAGAATCTAATAAATCACCACGCATTCCATGTGACACCACCATGAGAAGAATTTTTACTGAAGTGGCCAAGTACTCCTGTAGGTTTTCCACCCCATAGAAATTACAGGAACCGACTAGTGCTTTTTCTTGTTGAATTTTCTTTACAAAACTGGAGTGCAGTGGTTATTTTAATTTAAAAGTTTTGTAGTTTCTGTTGATTCCACTCATAAGTGCCACCTGTGCTTATGGGACTGCTAAGAGCCTTGAATCAAGAGCAGGGATATAGTTTTGCTACACAGGACTAAATCAGGGAATGAATTGTGGTATGAGTCATAATGCAATTATTGTGTAACTTTACTCTGTGGGGGCATTGTGTTGTGCCAACCTGACTCCTTTTGGGACTGGCATAATTCACCTGTCCTTGCTGTGTGCTCTGGACAGGGAAGGAGCAGCAGTCCTTGTCCTTAAGGTACTGCTCAGCATTTGAAGCACCCTGAGGAGGAGGGTGAGGGCTTTGGAGTTAAACCCTGGTGATTGCTACTGCAGTTCTTTTGAGGAAAGCATAAAAACATCTCATTGAGATATGAATGTTTGCATGTGTAAGACTTTGCTGTATTTTTAACTGTAGCAAGGTGACTGAAGGTCATAACTTTGGCTTAAGCATTGCCTCTGACCTCTCTGAGTTCACAACTTGGCCATCAGAAAATTTTTTTCATTTTTGTCTTCCTTGTTTTTTTGACAAGAACACCATGTATTTCAGTTTATTACCCACTCAAGTTTTCAAATGTTGCTGGGGTTTAAACCTGACGTATTTAGCAATGATTCTTACATTACTGCCATTCTGTCTACTCTTGCTTTTGCTATTCCTGTCCCTTTTGGGGTCATTTTCATTTGGTTTCTGGTCTTTTTAGCGCCTTGAATTTGTATTTTTAAGATCTTCTCCACACCTTTGACAAGAAGATTTTGTTGTAGCTTCCAAATAATACTGAAGTTGAAACATTTTTATTAGTAGAACTTAAGGGGTAGATTTAAAAAAAAAATTAAGTAGAGTGAGCTGCTTTAAAAATACTTGGCAGTGGTGGTGATACGGATTTCCAGAAAGTCATTAACGTTTTTTAACCGTATTACTGGCATGAAAGAAATTAATGCTGATAATCTACGTGATCTTTGACTGCCACAGCAGATTCAAGGGAATGTCTCACCAGCAGCCTCGGTAGAGAGGGCACAGCTGAAGGTGAGGGGCTCTGTCCCCCCAGGCTGTAACTGGCCGGGGCACTGCTGGGGACACTGCACACACCTCAGACTGCAAAACGCCACCTGGGTGGCCTGGGTGGCTGTGACCACACAAAAGACAAGGAGTTACTGGAGAGGATGCAGTGAGAGCCACAGAGATGATGGGGGGTCTGGAGCATTTCTCTTACAAGAGCTCTGGGACTGGGTCTGTTTAGTCTAGAGAAGGCTGAGAGGGGATCTCATTAATGCCTACAAATACCCCAAAGGAGGCTGCCTAGAGGATGGTCCCAGACTCTCTTCGGTGGTGCCCAGCAACGAGGAGCAATGGCCAGAAACTAAAACACAAGAAGTTTCACTTCAACATGAAGAACTTCTTTCCACTGGGGGTGGCAGAGCAGTGGAGCAGGCTGCCCAGGGAGTCTCTCTCTGTGGAGACATTCAACCTCACCTGGACGCATTCCTGTTTACCCTGCTCTGGGTGTCCCTGTCTTGGCAGGGGGGCTGGACCGGATGGTCTCCACAGGACCCTTCTAGAGCTAGGGATTCTGTATCTCTGCCTGCCGTGCTGGCGGGCCGGGAGCTCCTCACGGCAGCCCGCTGGTCGCTGCCCTCGGGCCCCGCGGGGAGGGCTCAGCCGCCGCGGCCGGNTGCGCCGCCGCGGATGCAGGCTCTGGCCCGGCGCCAGCGGCATCGGCGCGGGTTGCATCAGACGAGGCGCTCCGCGGAGCCCGCTCGCTGTTGGCCGGGCGGCCGCAAGATGCTGCGGACAGCCCCCCGGCTGCTGCGGACCTTCTGCACCACGGCCGCGGTGAGTAGCGCGGGGCGGCCGGCGGCGGAGCCGGGTCCCGCCGAGCCGAGCCGTGCCGTGCCGTGCCGTGCCCTGCCGAGCCCGGGAGCGAACCGCTCGGGGGGCANCCGAGGGTTTGGTAAAGCGCGGAAGGTCGGGAAAGGGCTCGCTGTGGCTGCAGAGGCAGCATCTTGCCCGGCTGTTCGGCGAGCGGCATCGCAGCCATCATCTGCGCGCTGCATCCTGCAGGGATGTGCCTGGAAGCCGCGGGGAGCAGGCAGCAGCGATGCTGTGATAGTGCCCCGTTATCGCGTGTCAAGAACAATGTGCCTGCAGCCTTTCGCTGCCTCCCCCACGCTGCATTTGCCCTGGGAGAAGCTGAAGGCTGTCCTCTCAGTTAGGAGGGTTGTTCCCAGTGCCAGAGAGAAGCCCCCCTCGCTTTGGCCTGCTCCGTTTGTGACCTTCTCACGGCCGGTTCATAGCTCCGGGATGCTGGGCTGCTCGGGGTTGAAGTTGATGGCCTAAATTCCTCTGCACCCCACGGTTTAGTCTTTTACAGCTCTGCGCATTCGTTTCAAGCCATTCTTTATGTCTGGTTACATATATAGACTGCAGAACTCCTGCAAGTGATCGCTCCCTGCATGCCTTGTGCAGTCCAAGCTGACCAGATGTGTCGGTCTGGCAAGCTGAGTGAGGCTGGGGGATTTTTTTCTTTCCTAGAGGTTGTTCATTGTTTCGCGTTTGGCTGCTCAATTTCGTGTGAGGACGGCGATCCTCCCAAAGTATCTGCATGGAAAGCGTTAGAATAAGGAGATTTAACACGAGCTTTTTGGAAATGCAACCAGCAGTGCCAAAAAAAATAAAGGGATGAATGAAGAGTGGGAACACATTGCCCTGGATGTGTATGTAGATGGGGGCGGGGCTCTACTATAGGTTTCTATTTGCAGGCATTGGAATTTAGCACATGTAGGGGAATGTCAAGAGAAATAAAGTTGCAGTACTGCTTTTCAAAAGAGGCATCATTCTGTGATAATCTTTGAAAGATGTAAAATTAAAATATTTTTAGATTCACTGAATTCTTATACAAACTTATAGGTAAATTTCTATAATCTTTTTGATAGTAAGATTTGTACTAAGAGTAGTAGTTACTAAATTTTAATTTTCAGGAAATTTACTTAGAAACTGATGACCAATCGAAGGCTAGATTCACACACAAAAGAGGCAGTAACAGAAAATTATTTTTAATCTCTGAAATATATATTCTCCTATGGAGAGGTTTTGTAACTTTAGACTCTTCTTAGAGAAGAAAAGCTCTTGGACTTATCTTCCATTTCTAGGAATTAGAACTTGACAAGATAGTTACTAGCATTTGTCAGGCTGCTATCTATGCAGTGCTTAATTCTTTTTATTAGTTTTAGCTTTGATTAAGTGCTTTGGGAAAAAACAGAACCAGAGTGGAATCAAACACTAAAATACTACATAATTTTAATGAGTGTTGGAAAATAAATTCCAATATGTTATCAACAGATCGTATGGACAGAATATTAAATACACAAGTTAAACCTAAATCTGTGCTTTCGTACTGAGTCAGTGAAACAGACGTGAACATCCAGACATGTTGAGCGTTCAAGATAAGACTGCTTGGACAAACAGTTCTCAGATTTTATGCTTCTACCTTTATCTTATTTTCTTAATTCAAATCATGAGGACTTGAGTTAAGGAAACGTAATTACTGTTAATCTGTGTTATGTTATAATCAAAATAAAGTGCTAAAGAAGAAATTAAAAGTTCAGACAGCGAAAACAGCAGAATTTCAGTAGAGTGAACACTAACTTTCTAAATACTTGTATTTTGGCAGCACTGTCATAATAACTACATTATTCTATGATTAGTCACAAATGAAAGGCTGGATCTCCTTAAGCCACCTGAACTGCATTGTTTGCTGTAACTAGGAATTGGGTAATCTTACAAAAGTGGAGTCAGAGATGCACTCTGATTGTTCATGGCCATTAACCTTCACATGCATTTTTCTTCATGCTACACATTCATCATCAGCCAGGCAGCGGCAAAAGGAATCCAATACGCTCTCTTAACATCACTGTCAGAAACATTAAAACATTTAATCTTCATGTATGTTAGTGATGATGATGGGGTATCCACCTAGCACATTATTGAAAACCAAGATAGTTTGGTGTTCTTTAACAAAATTCCTTTCTACAGTTTGTTTCATGGTGACTGCTAGCAATGCAGAACTGGCCAAAATGTGCCATTTCTGTAAGACAGAAAACACCAAACTGGTTTTCTTTTCTGCGTCGCCTTACAGAACTTTCCATTTTAACTGGGTGTATGTCCACATTCAATTCTTCTACAGGAATTTCCCACTTCCACAGGTTTAACTCATTTTAGATAAAAAGGCTTAAGGAGAGTTTCCAAATGAAGATAGGAATGGCAATAACATCTCATGCAGTTGTTCAACGGTAATTTTTCAAATAAAACAAAAAAGGAAAAACTGAAGTTGGGGTCTGATCATGCAAGCCCTTCCACACAGATTTCTTTCTCTTTTTGGTTTTACTCAGTAGAAATCCTGTGCATGGCTGACTTGTGGGTTTGTCTCCTGCTTTCTACTGATGGCAGTGTATGTTAATGCACAGCCAGTCTCATCAGATGTCATGCAATACTTATGTACCATTCAGTGGAGAGAGAACTCAAGAGTCACTGGTCACAGCACAGTTACCAAATCCATCTTGCAATTGAAACCAGTCCCCATTTGAGCTATTTTCTGTAAGCGTGAGACAGCAGAGATGATTTACTGCCAGGGTAATGGGTTTGTGCACTACAGTGAAGAAATGGGACTTAACCACTCTGCAATCTTCTGTCTTGCCAGTTTCAGTTTGGGTTTATTTGTTGTTCATTTGAGGATTGTGTTCTGTGTTTGCTTCTCAGCATTTGTTGACTCAGTTCCACAACTAGCACAAATTTAACATGTGTAGCTTCACTGAACGTGTGTTGATTTACAGCAACTCACAATTTGGAACTGGAACTGGTATGCCATTCCATGTAATATGAGAATCAGATTTGTTCATAGGGGAACATGAACTGAAAGTTTAGGAATAGAGGATGCATATGTTATTAACGTTCTGTGAATAAATCCTTTGTGGAAAAGTAACTCTTAAAGTGATGATAATTTTGGACTTAAGATTACAAGAAGATTGTCAAAGTATCAGAAAAGCAGAGTGGAGCAGTGAGTGCTTTAAAAGTACTTCAAAAAGAAGGTTGGGTAGATTTATAAAAGCAATCATATGACATGATTGATTGTGATTGCAGAAGAGAAGATTCATTAGCTAAGAAGATCTCTTCCACTCTTGTGTTCTTATTGAGAGATGTTAATGAAGGGACAGAATTAGAAAGAGTAACTTTCATCTGGAGTATCTTTAACATTTATTCAATATACTAGTTGGGCTACCACTATAAAGTAGCACAATACAGAAATCAGAGGATTTCATATGATGCCAGGCATGTTCAGTCATCCAGCAGGTTCATCTCTCTCCGATTTGCCTGCTATAGTTAAAATACTTGGGAAAATCTAATAGTTGTTTTTTGTAATGCAGCAACATTTCTGCTGTAAAGGTAAAGACATCCACCATAAAGCATTGATAATGAGCACTACCTGCATCTGTTTGGCCTTGCTGGATTAGGATTTCAAGGCTAAGTTTTGCTCATGGTAATTCAGAACAAGGTCTTGTCTTTATTACGAACAAAATAGTGAACTATTTGTGGTAAAGCTGCCAGCAGTGCAGTGTTGGTTAGTAATATTATCATCACCAGTCTCACAGACATCTTTTACCAGTCAGTTATAACAGTCTGATTTTGCAAGGGCCTGAGTTATGTTCACCTTTGCCTCTTACTGCTTGTTTCTACTGCAGTGGCACTAGTGCTGAGTAATGCTGCAATACAGGACAGTTTTACTATGCAGTTTCATTCTGAGGGAAAATATTGTCTCTGATAAAAACAGTTATTTCCTATTTTTTATATAAAAAATAAAAAGCACACTTCAATATAACTGTAACGGGATCTACCAATTCATAACTCCCTTTTCTAAAGCCAGCTGCACAACTAAAATGTAACTTGAAACCAGTAAAATGCATCCATAATATGTCAGCTGTGAAAAGAATTGCACTGGATTTGAGTAACCTGTTTTTCAGAACTTTTCTCTTTGTCATATGATCTGATGGGCAGTGCAGACCATTTGTTATCCAATCAATAACCCACTCAGTCAAAGTATCCTCATTTCCCAGCACCCTAAGGAAGGGAACAGGAGGGAGGAGAAAAACACACAAGTGCCAACTTACAAGCAAAACAAAAATCTGTGTTTGAGACATTCATACAGTGCTTTGTTTCCTCTCATGGGTCATGAGGAAAAAATGGAAGTCAAAGTCCAGTTGTGAAAAATGAAGTTAAGAATAAGGGTGGGGAGCATATGGATTTATTTCCTACCTTTTATTCAGGCCTCCTAAGAGGAGGGATCTGTATGGTTTGAGTCTAGGCATAGTTTGTACCAGATTCAGCTTTGAGGAAGGCAAGTTTTCTGGTTATTCTGTGCAGACATTTCCTTTATAACCAGGTCTGATATTCCATTTGCTTTTCAAAGGTTTCCAAAGGCTGACTAAAAATGCAAAGATTGTGCATATAGAGAGAGTTCCACCCTTCTGCCATGTTTCCATGCTCATTCCTGCTCCCGCACTGACCTAAGTTAGGACTCATGGCAGTGCTATGAATTAGACAGTGAATGGATCCAGTTAAGAATATACCACATTTTTCTTGTCAGTGCCTGCCTGCTACAGTGCCCTAATCCAATTCTTGCAGCTACAGGAATAGCAGTTCTGGGATAAAGGAGGTATTGGAGGTGGGGTGCTGGAGGTAGGGCGGGAGAGGAGCAGAACTGTCACGTAAATCCAAAAGGACTCAGAAGGAAAAAGTCGTTTCCTCAAGAGGAAATATCTTGAAAAACATAGCATTATCTGATATTCTGATATCATGATAGTGTTGTGATTCAAACTACCATAAATTTAAGATAAGGTGGAGGTTTTTACTTGCACCTGCTCAGCCTGAAGAAGCTTAAATCCCATGTCCAGTGCACTGGGATCCAAGTGCAGCAGGCACTGGAGGTCCAGCAAGGGAACCTCACCTTTTGCACCTTTATTTTCTGTAGGAGGATCAAATGGATGATCATCACCTTTAACTTGGCAGGAACAATGCAACTTTGTCTTCTTTATCCTGTACATGTTAACCACAAACAATATACCACTCTTCAATTATAGGGATTTAGAGAGCATGTTCCAGGCACGTAAATTATGCCTAGAAAAAGTGGTTTATGTACATATTTCAAAAAATGTATTTTCATTTCTGACTATGGACAAAACCATGGAGCCTCTTATAAGAAGCAGTGGGTCTGTCTAAGGAAAATTCTAAAAAGCCATATAAACATCAGTGACAGAATCAGATGATACTTTCATGTGAAGCATAGTCTCTCTGAATTGTATGTTGCTTGCCTTTAACCTCAAAAAATTGATAATTATTCCTTCAAAGGTGATTAGTGAGAAAAGACTATCCCATTTTAAATCAAACCTAATATTGATAAAGAGCAAGAGGGAAATGTAAGTAAGAGGGGAAAATATTTTCTTTGCATCCTAGAACATGTTTTGCTTTAATTTTTTTACCAGGCTTATCAACACAAGCTAAAGCTAGCCCTTATAGGTCAAAGTATTTTTGGACAAGAAGTTTATAACAAGCTGAGAAAAGAGGGACATAAAGTTGTGGGTGTATTCACCGTGCCTGACAAGAATGGACAAGCTGATCCTTTGGGTAAGTGTAAACTTCAACCAAATGTTAAAATTACAGGCATACATAACAAACTTGCCCTTTCACCAGAAGGTTGTATCTACATGGTAATGACTTGCAAATATTGCCTTTGTTACAGTAAATCCAGTGCAAGAACTGTGCTTAAACAAACACAACTCCCAGAACCTGTTTAGCCTCGTCAGTTGGTCATTTTTTTAAAAAAAACAACTTTAAAAGTTGTTTCTAACCACACAGGGCTATGCATTAAGATAGTGAGAAAACAAAATTAATCTGGATGTCTTGTTTGAATGTTCACCCTGAACTAGATCTGTATCTTAAAGCAAATACCTGCTGAGCCTGTGCTCAAGCACAAATGTCTGTCACCTGCTTCACGGAGCTGGCTGGGACACTCAAGGCATGGAGCCAGGACTGTTTATCGCTGGCTTTCTGCCCTTTTTGACAAGCTTGCATGTGGCCATGGACTTGCAGAGCCTATTTCTCTTCCACCTGGACTGTGGAAAACACATTCAAAAGGTTGGAGGAGGCTTTGCTCTCCCTTTTTCTGTTGTTGAGGTGCATAAGGATTTTTTAGTCTTCCTAAAGAAAGTTTTGCTTATTCAGAATTGTACTCATTGTACTCAGAACTCAGCATGACAAAGTGGCTAGTTTGGAACCATCTGAACTGTAACTTTATGTTTTTTTCTCAGTGACACAGAGATCGTGAGTTAGTATGATTAGCAAATAGAAGTGCCAGAATGGAATGTACCTTTAGAAATTCAAACTACATTCCATGAGCTGTTTCAATTCTCTTTTGGTTTTGGTTGTTGTTTTTTTTTTTTAATCTGGTCCTGACATGTTTTTACAGAACTCTCATGAGGGATGAATCAAACATAAATTTTGCTTACCTGTGCTATGGTGCTCACAGACTAGGATATAATTCTCAACTCTACCTTATTAAAAGATTTAATCACACTTTGGAAGAATTAGAGAAGACAACTATTTTTTTAGGAAACGAAAATTTGCCTATCCAGGTCTGGTTGGATTACATTATATATAAATATTATACACAATGTAACATAACTTGTTTATATTACATACATTGTTCTTGTACAGTTTACTTAGTAACAACTGTAACTAAGTCAATCTTCCAGTTGTTCGGCCATATATTTAGTTTAACTAACCCACAGGATTAGTTTAGCCCAATCTCTCCTGATCCAAAAAAAAAAACTCAAAAGCTTAAGTCTCAAATTAATATTTTCTAAAGTTTCTGTACCCTCGGACAGGTATTATCTTTGTTTCTAAAAGTAACTTCCGTACAAACTAACTTGTATTGCATGATATTTAAATAAGTATTTACTTAAGACCTAAGTCAACAGGTTAAAGATGCTTCAGGTCAAGATCAAGATCCAATTTCATAAAGCGAAAAGAGAAAGTAAAATATGAATACATGTTTAGAAATACAAATTAAATTAGAAATATAAACTAAATAAGGTGAATTTTGCATACTTCTTTTTGTTTTCCTTTTTTTCCTACTACACTTAAAACTCAAAGATAAAAAGTTTGACTTTACTAGCCCATTCCATGGTAAGTTCTTAAGTAGCTGTGCAATGGAGTTTATCAACCATCTTCCGATTCTCTCTGCAATTACTGAATTTCTTTTTCTCACCTTTGTGCCTAGTTTTGGGTGTTTCACAAATAAATGAAAGTATATCCAGAAGGCATCAGTAAACAGAATTTTGAAGAAATGACGTGTCCACTAGCATCTGTGGTTATTTGCACCACATGACAAAATGCTGCTGACATAAGTGAATCTTAGTTTCTCGTAGTCATATTCACATATCCACATTCATATTGCTCAAGTGGAAAATTAAGTCCTGCTAAACCAAACCAGCTGCAGGCAAATGTAACGAGTGGACAAGAAACAAGATGTCACTGTTCAGTAGTCAATAACATTCGTCATTCTTTTCTGCTTTCATTGGTACTTACTTGCCAAAGTGAACTGAAGCTGGTAATGACATAAGCTGTAGAGAGGAGAATCAAAAAATGAATTAAATATATCGAAGCGCAAAGGTTTTTAAACATACAGAACAGATCAAAGGGCACTCTGTACTCACACACTTGATCTGCTTGAGTTGTCATGCGATATGTCTCTGATTTCAGTTTGGATTTTTAGCACTAAGTGAAAGAAAATAATGCTGTTTTGCCCCTCAGCACTGGCAGCGGAGAAGGACGGCACTCCAGTTTTTAAGTTCCCCAGATGGAGAGCTAAAGGCAAGCCTATCCAGGAAGTAGTTGCAGCCTACAAATCAGTTGGAGCAGAGTTAAATGTCCTTCCATTCTGTACACAGTTTATCCCCATGGATGTTATTGACTGCCCAAAACATGGCTCTATTATTTACCATCCATCCATCCTACCACGCCACCGAGGAGCTTCTGCAATCAACTGGTGAGTTCTGTGCATCAGAATTATGTGTTTGTCCCGTTGGGATGTTGGTAAATGGTCTGCACCCATTTCTTTGTAAATGCTGGCACAGTCCCGTTGACTCACAACTGCTCTGGAGGAACTCCTCTGGAGCAGCTGAGTATTTGGTACGTGAATTACACTTCATACCTTAAATTGATTATTTCCAGCTGTTACTCTGGGAAGATCAGTGGTGTGATCTGTACATCCATATGGATGTTCATACTCACATCCACAAATTGACAATCTGGAGTTTCCATAAGCAGGACACTGCCCTTGTGGTTCATCCCCCACAAAAACTGGATACTCACAGTAGGGGTTGATACCGAGCTTGAGATTGCACAGAGTGGAAGAGAGGAGAGGAGAGGAG
>VZRM01005292.1:126757-151374 GCA_013397955.1 Grantiella picta
AGAGGAGAGGAGGGGAGAGGAGAGGAGAGGAGAGGAGAGGACCCACAAGGATAACACCTTTTCTCACTGTCCTCCAGAGCAATGCATAAAGTAGGTCCAAATTGTTATCCTTAAAGAACTACACTGTAATAATGACCACAATAGGCTTAAATCTGGAATTCTTTTGACAACAGAAATGGCATTATCACAGTGTCTAAATTCAATACGAAATTATCTAAATATGAAGAGACAATTTTAGAAGGATCTTATAGGCAGCATGGTGATTATCTGAATCCACAATGTGGTGGATTCAAAGCAAAAGCATATTTTGTTTTGTTTTGTTAATTTTAATCCTTCCTGGGAAAAGCGCTAAGCTGAAATACTTAAACAGACATGTTAAGGAGACTATTAGAGAGGTAATGAAATCCTTCAAAAAGTTTCAGTTGTGTCCCAGTGTGTAAAATAAAAGAGTGTAAACTTGGTGGAAAATGAGAGTAAGACAGTCAAGAAGAGAAATAAAGAACCAACTTTCAAAGGCACAAAATTTAATAATCACCATTCCTCCAAATATGTTAAAGGTGGGAGGTATCTAAGTGATAGAGGTGTTTGATTTAAGAAAGAGAATACCATAGTAGGAAACCTGTGCTGGTATTCAGGATGGAGGAGCTTAAGATGTTACTTTCCTACAGTCCTTCTTTGTGTAGAGTAAGTCAAAACAATTCTCTTGAGCTGAACCCTGAGCAGAAAAGATTTTAGGTAAACTGATGAATGAAGAAGAATCTCTTTGTCAGGTCCAGGGGACTTAAGCATATTTGGAATTGCAGATTTGAAATAACCTGCAGCATTTCTGTTTCTTAAGATTATGTTGATGCAGATGATGAGAAATAGCAAAAGCAATACCAGTTTTTAAAAGGCTGAAAGAGAAAGCCAGGAAGCTTTAGATCTATGACTGATTTCAATCTGTAATAAAGAATACACTTTCTGTGCAAATAGGTAGATGTGATAGTAAGAGAGTAAGAAAATGAGAGGTCAAATTCAAAATTAAAACACAACACAGTACACACAAGGGGCAACCCCCTGGTTATATGTAAGCAGTATTAAAATTAATTGTTGTTACTCAGAAAAGACACCATGGAAGGATCCATTCACTTAAGATTTGGACTGGATGACCCTTCCAACTCAGAATATTCTGTGATTCCATGATCTTAAATACTGTCTGCATCTCAGTTAGAACATGAGCTAGGTAAGTCCAGAAAAGGCTAAGAAAGAGGTCAAGGGTATAGGACAGCTTTCACTTGACTGGAGACAAATGATGTAGTCCTCAGACTGGAAAAGAGATCATTGGGAAGGATACATGCTAGCTTTGTATTGAGCCATGAAAGACATGGAAAGGTGAATAAGAAATGATCGCTCGTTCTTAATCAAAAGTTAGAGGGGAGCCAGCAAAGAGATAAGGTAGCAGGATTTTACCAAATGAAGGAGGAGCTTTTACTCCATGCAGTCTGTTATTAAAATGTGCAACCTCCTACCCAGAGTTCTAAAAGGATGCTTTCATGGAGGAGAAGCTCATCAAGATGTATTTCACAGGAAGGTGTAAATACAAACTCTTTGAGGAAGTTCTTGAGGTGAAGGTTTGCAGAAACAGGAATGTATCACAGTGATGTATCACCACATCTCGCTCTATTTTACATATTCCTTCTGCAAAAGGAATTTATCTGCCCCTGCCCTTCTCAGGTAAAGGTCATTGTGCTGAGGCCTTTAAACTAAACTGGGATTTGGCCTTGGCTGACTGTTCTTGTATTTCACCCTCTCACCCCTTCCTGTCATCACTACTTTTCACATGTTGTGGCTACAGCCCTGGTGCCGATCAGAGCCTTAATCCCTTCAGTAGCACCAAGAAAACCTTTGGGAATTAGGCCTGGCTGAACGTAACCAGGTCCAAACAAGGGCCCTAGGGCACGGAAGGTTCTTCACTCACTTCCTTCATAGTCTTTTCCAGCTGCTGCCACTCTGCTACCAGCAGCCCGTTGTGGAGGGAGCTGGTGGACAGAGGAGGGAGTACACCGCAGTTCTTATCTTCAGCATCAGAGACATCCGCCCACGAAACTTTCTTCACCATGCTGAGGACATCCATTTCTCACCAGAGTGCTCTTTTGGAATTTTTACATAATCAAAACCAGAAGAAATGCTGCTTAGATGTTTGAGAGATCTGATATGGGCTAGCCAAACTTCTGCAAGCTTTCACTTCTGTTATACCTGCCAACTTCCCCAGATGTCTACAGAGTTTGTCCCTTGTTCAGCACATATGTGTGCTTCACTCCTTTTAATAATGTAGTTTTCAGTGCTTACAATTATTAATGGGTTTTCCTGTGTATAAGCCAGATCTCAGACAATCCTGTTACAACATGGACTGCCAAGGGAATACTTACATGAGAGATGTATTACTTAAAATAGCATTGGTGTTAGCATGCAAATGGCTAAAATCATGCAGGAAATATTTTTCTCACCATTTCTGGCTGCTCCCTTAAACACACTTCAGTCTGATTTTCCATTATTCTGAGACATGCCAGAGAAGAACTGGAAAATTTTGGATGGCTGAAGTTCCCTTTGGATCCAGAGGCAGATCCCAAACTGAGGTAAATCAGCATAGGTTTATTGTAAGCATTGCTATGTTCATGCACAGCAGCTGAGAATCTGGCTGGATACCCTTAATTCCCTTAATAACTTTTCCTTAAACAGTTGCACATCCATCATTTTCCACTCTAAGTTTAATTCTTTTTCAGCTGTGTGACAACTGTACTTCCCTTGACCTACAGATGAGCCATGAGGCTTAGCTAATTACAGTAAACCATGAATTATTAAGATAATATGCTGTTCAATGCTTCCATCTTTCAAATTCTCTCATAACTGTTGCACATCATTTGCTCTGAGTCTTACCACTGATAATACTTTTAAAATAATTATCACAATTAACTATGTGAGACAGGCTGGGTTCAGCTGCAGCATTTCTTATGTCACTCTGTGGAAACCACACAACAACAGTATCAAAACTGTGGGTCCCTGACTGTGAAATGTGCAATGAAAGTAAATCCAAGATTGTTAGGATTTTCTTTTCTATCTTCCTGAAGAAAATGAATGTGTAACACCTGAGATGATATTCCTGACTACTTTAATTTTTTCTGTCTTTACTGTATGTCTTTTTTTATGCCCAGGACTTTAATCCAAGGAGATAAGAAGGCAGGATTTACTATTTTTTGGGCTGATGATGGTTTGGACACTGGACCAATACTTCTGCAGCGAGAATGTGAAGTTGGCCAAAATGATACTGTGGATGACCTATACAATAGGTTTCTCTTCCCAGAAGGAATAAAGGCTATGGTATGTTTAGCTGTACTAAATTCAATCTTTTTAAGAGGAAAAGAGGTTGAAAGTGAAGGGAATATAGACAAGATGCATACATTTGGAAAGACAGAGGTTGTGGTACTCAGCCAAATCCTAGACTTCATGGGAGCTGTGCAGCTGCGCAACAGCTGAGGATGTGACCTCAGAATATTTGTTGCTGACAGCAGGCAGAGCATATTCTGTTTCCACAGATGGCAAGAAGTTGAATTTGTTTGGAATGTGGCTTTTTCCATAGATTTCTTAAGAGTTTGTACACGACAAAATATTTTAAAAGTTCATCTAGAACAAAAATTTAGGATTGAGGTTTTTAAGAAAAAAGGGCAGGATGGTGTTTTAAGCTCAGAGACCTGGTGGATTGGCTTTGGATTTTCTATGCTTGCCCTTTTTTGTATTTTTTTGAAGTGAATAAAAGAAACTGCACTAAAAACTACTCACCACTGTTCATTAGGTAATTTTTTCTCTCTCCATTTAAATGCAGAAAAATAACTTTTTGCAGAAAGAAAAAGGAAAAAGTTGAATCATACTGAGCCACGGTTTTGTCCTGGAGAATTCAGGCAGCTGCTCTAAGTTTGGTGACTAGATACTCCCATCAAATTCTGGAGGCTGTTTCATTGGTCAAAGGATCAGGGCAGCTCTGGTTCCTTAGAGTTTGGAAAGCCTCGGTTTAAAAGAAACCCAAACCAATTCACCTTATGGCAGAAATTCTTTTTCTACCATTCACGAATATGACTGAGGAAAAAAGAAGTGAACCAAGCTAACATTAAATCTGTTGCTTTTTCCCTTAGGTGGAAGCTGTACATCTAATTGCTGATGGCAAAGCCCCTCGGATACCTCAGCCTAAAGAAGGGGCAACATATGAAGGGATCCAGAAAAAGGAAAATGCAGAGGTAGGGTGAAATAACATTTTTCTGGTGCATAGCACTAGGGAAGTTATTAACTCAGTTTACAGTAGCAGCAATATGAAGTTAACATGAATTTTAACTGAGTTGTTTCCTTACCTCTTTTTCCTGGGATGCCTCCTAGGATGCATGTAATGGAGCCCTAGGTTAAGCTCCTTTTTCCTTTCAGCAGTTACATGTATTTAGATACTTAATGTCCTATTTGGGATCACGTACAAGCAGCTAAGAAGCAGCTGCAATTTCAGTGGATTCTTAATATGCCACCATACTTGTAAACACAACATTGAATTAAGATTACTCTCTCTGTTTGCCAACAGGCCATATGAAATTCTCCACCAGAAATAGACTTGGTGTTAGGAAAAGCAAGTGTTGGCACCTTTCCTTCTGGTACTAGGAAAAAAGAAAAACCCAATACAGGCCATATAAACAAACAACAGATTAAAAAATGAATTAAATTTCTATATGAGAATTATTTTAAGCACCCCTACTGCATTAGATGATCCTGTTTGTGGTTGGGAAGGTGTGGTTGTGCATCCTGGCATGTCTTGATTTCCTAGATCTCCTGGGACCAACCTGCAGCAGCTTTGCACAATTGGATTCGAGGGCATGATAAAGTGCCTGGAGCATGGACAACAATAAATGGCCAGGTATGCTCTGAAAAGCAGAATTTTCTTCTCTATACACTCTTTTTTATCATAAAATGAAAGACGCCTGCATACAGGTGAATACAAATGGGAGCTACATTGGAGTACCTCTAATTTGATGACTGTATGTTTTGTATATATCTAGAACAGACACCTAAAGGAATATACAAAGCACAGTAGTTAAGAGATTTTTAACCACAGATTCATTTAATTTGAAGAAAGATAAGTACAGTATCTGGGGAAAAAAAAAAAAAGAGGCACATATAAAGGTACCACGAGTAGAACCAAACTGCTCCAGTCATTTTGGGAAGTAGATATGCATGACAGTCGAATGCAGCCCGTGCTGTACAGTGGCCAACATCACAGTGTTGAGAGCAAAATGAAACACTGTGAGCTACTGAAATACAGAGGGCTTTATTTTAAGGGGATCTGGGCCTAGCTGGTTTGCAGAAATAAATCTGCATAGTTTCATAGAGTGAGTGGTCCCTCACTCTGGGCAAGCACTGACAAAAGCTGCTCCCTTTCCTGCACTGGTTGCAGCATGCATGTTGTTATAGCTGTGCTGCTTTGCAGGTTTAGGCAACTTGCAAAGTTTTACATGTTCTGAGTTGTAAAGATCTAGAGATGTTGTAACATGTTTTCCATGTGTAGGTAATTACATTTTATTTATTTTATATTGAAACGTCAAAACAGGATCATAAAATTGTTAACATTTTACAGCATGTTTAGAATCTGTGCACTTTTAATTACATTTATTTTTAGGTGGTTACTTTCTATGGGTCATCATTACTTGATGCTTCAGTCCCTGCTGGACAAGAGCTGACAATAAAAGGTGCTTCAAGACCTGGGCTTGTAACCAAGAATGGTCTAGTGGTTTTTGGAAATGATGGGAAGATGGTAAGTGCTCAGTCTGGCAAACATATCCTGGATGCAATAACTTCAGCAAGAAGGGCAAGTAGGGTGGAATTGTCAAGCTACACAAATCCAGGTGCTAATGACAGACAGCTAATTTGCTTGGAGTTTATTAATCCTCTACCATCCTATAGAGAAGCCATTCATGCTTTGCTTTTCACTCAATCCATATTCATTTCCAGTATGGAGTAAAATGGAATATTACTAAGAGAGAATCTGAAAGACAGGTACAAGTGGCCTGTGCTAAATTGCCTGCATCATATCAGCTTTCCTGCAAGCCATTTATTTCACTGCTTCTGTCACCCTATCAATGCCTAAAAACTCTTCACCCAAAGATGAACTATCTCCCAGACAATTAAAAATAATATCCTCTCATTTTTCAGGTACTAGTGAGAAATCTGCAGTTTGAGGATGGAAAAATGATCCCTGCATCT
Organism: Grantiella picta; assembly: GCA_013397955.1. Taxonomy (NCBI): domain Eukaryota; kingdom Metazoa; phylum Chordata; class Aves; order Passeriformes; family Meliphagidae; genus Grantiella; species Grantiella picta. The sequence goes on from VZRM01005292.1 coordinate 133,028, forward strand.
AAGTACTTCTCTGCTGATGAAACAACTGCCCTGGAACTTACAGAAGAGGAGAAAAAGATGGCAGAAGATATTAGGGTAATTCAATAGACTGCTTTAGTGGGATATTACTTCAGAGAAAAGCATTACATACTTATTTTTGGCAAGGCATATTTTTTGTTTAGTCAAACAAATTTTTTTTTGGTAAAATGTACTCAAAGTATGTGGGGATTGTTGACATTAATTCAGGTGGAATTGGGCATTCACTAGTGTACTTGGAATTACAAAGTTTCCTTTCAAATACAAGTGATACAAAAACAGTGATTGCAGGATCAGTTACAGTAAATATCTATGAATGATGAAGGTGGGAGTGAGGAAAAACAAACAGACCTTCACCTCACAGAAGTGAGCTTTTCAACACTAGCAGACTTGGGCAATTCTTGGAATCCTTTTTTCACAGTGGTGTTACTCACTAGGATGTGCTCAGAATGGTCCTGTTGGAAAAGCTCCAGGGAGTCTCAGATCAGCCTTCTGATAGCAAAAAGCAGCAGTTTTCTGGCTGTAGCTGTGTGCAATGTCTCTTCTGCCACAGCCACACACACGGGGCTGGCAGAGGGGAGAGAGCAGCTGGAGCAGAAAATTCTCACAGCCAGAGAGAGAAACTTCTCTGGTGTCTCCTGAAATCCATCCCTCTGTAGTGTCAGGGGCTGAGCTGAAAGCCACATTTGTCATCGAAGTTTTGTGCCAGAGCAAATGAATCATAGCTGTCTTCCCTTCTGCTAGCTCTGCTGCAGGGTTATTAACTTTTGGCACAGGTCAGGCAGCTTGATGTACAAATATTTTAAGCTGCTGCTTCAAGATTACCTTGAACCTTCTTGCCAGCAACCTAAATGCTGCCTGGAGCTATTGACTGACTGAGAAAATTACAAAAAGAAATATAAACTCATCAGTTGGTGACACTGCCTGCTAACTCTAAAACCTAATTAGAATAAATTGAAATATTACATTACCAGTTATTTAACTGGTTTTTTCTTCATCTCATGCATGCAGCTGAAACTACTTCTCAGCTTTGCCCAGGTGCCTGAAATGCCATCAATCCAGTCACAAAGTGCTGCAGGCTGTCCTTGCGTCTACTGATGAGGCATTCCATAATGCAATGGGGAGTTATTATTTGGAGAATAAAAATCTTTTTAAAATGGGCCTGAAATTATTAGCATTGTAGCATTCAGGTTTCTTGCCTGATAAGGTAAAATTACCATGGACCAAATACTGTATTTTGATCAGCTAATTATCCTGAAAAATTTCTTGTCTGACATCAGGTCTCTGGATTATTTTCGACCCTCTTAAAATAACTTTGTGTTTTAGAAACCTTTGAAATAATGTATGTTGTAGGTACAGACACAATAGAAAATAAGTTTGATAAACACTTCTTGCAACTAAGGATTATTCATCATTGCCTCTGTTATTGTTATGTGTTATTAGGCTATTTGGAAGGGAATTTTAAGCAATGTTGCTGTGATTGAGGATTCCACAGACTTCTTCAAATCTGGAGCATCCTCTATGCATGTTGTCAGGTAAAAATATTCAAAATGACAAAACTCTGAAGCCAAAGTAAAGGAAAATAAAGTTGTTGTAATGCCTTTAAATCAGGGTTGATCAAGTAGTGTCCAAAAGAGTAATCTTCCTCTGTGTTCCATCTTACTATTCCCTTTCTTACCTTAGGGAACATGTACAGTTCTTCTCCCAAAGTTATGAGATATGGCTGTAATCCTGCTCTTTCCACTGAAGGAAAATTCCCCTTAACTTAGGAACCTCAGCCCCATGGGGGAGCATGGTGATGCTGCAATCTGGCTGCCTGCAGCCACAGGGATTTTCAGAGCAGGGATGGCTGTGGACCTGAGCAAAGAGCTCCCCAGAGAGAAGGAGGAGCCTTTCACAAAAATAATTCAGCCATGCTTACAAGGCACTGAGTTTCTCAAGGTTTGGGTCACCTTGTCTGCCTTCTTCTTGCCAGTCAGATATTCCAGGCTATGATATTAAAAAAATACTTTCAAGGCTTTTCAAATGAACTGATCATTGTGCTGATTACTTACCAATCTCAATGCCCTCCATATATTGGTTAGAGTAGTCCCAAGCACTATTTTCCACCAGTATATCAATATCTTCTATTTGTAATTTATTTAAAAGTTTACCTGAGAGTATTCCAGAGCTGACATTTTCTTTTTCATGGCATCTGCAATTAAACCAACAGATTTCAGGAAAATGGGCAACTTCTGTTCCCTTGTCAGAGCAAAACACACACACATTCACATGTACACGAATTAAGGCCCAGTTTTGATCCCTTTTGACCTGCTGATGATTTCATTGTCTGAAGAACTCTTTCACTGATAATTAAACTTACTCTTTCTTCAAAATCTTTAGAATGCTAGAAGAGATCAAACAGAAGCACAGTGGACTTCAGCTACAGAATGAAGATGTATATATGGCCACTAAGTTTGCAGACTTTGTTCAAATGGCTGTCAGAAAGCTCAGAGGAGAAGACAAAGAAGAAGAGTTAGTCGTCGATTATGTAAGACCTTTTATTTTGCACTTTTTGCTTAGTCTTTCTTGGGTTTTAGGGGAGGGTACACAAGACATTTTATTAGACTAACATTAACCAACATTAGTTATTATAAATTTAAAAGGATTTGTGCTTTTATTTCGCCCAGGTTTCAAAAAATATGAACAACATGACTGTGAATATGCCATACCAATGTTTCATAAACGGGAAATTTATAAATGCTGATGATGGAAAAACATATGACACTATAAATCCAGCAGATGGATCAGTAAGTAACTTCTAAATATTATAAATGCCAGTTTATTTCATATTTTTTTACTATTAAAAAATGTAAAACATTACCTGAATATTGCTAATTTTGAAACAATACAGTACATATTAAACAACCTCTAGAAACAATTTTAAGTTTCCATTTACTTCACAGGTTGTGTAGTCTACATTTTTTCCATTTCAGTCAAGCAGCAAAGCAAAAATAACTTACTTCCAGTTCAATTATTACATCAATTTCCATACCCAATTGTATATTTTACCTTGGTTTCATTCTTGTTTAGCTTTGCAAAGAGAAATTGCTGACATTGATTTGCTAAGGAAGTGTTTATTTTAGGACATTGTGTGTATTTCCTGTCAGTAATCAACTTCTTTTTTTTTTTTACTTTGTTTTAAAATCTGATATCTTAGGATAAATGTGACATTAAAATGTCCCTTTAAATTCCCAGTAAGAAAAATAGCTTTTCATTAGGAACATACATCCAATTGCACTTCAGTCCTGAACTACTGACTCTTGGCTGAGCAAATCATAACTGTGAATTATAAATAAGAGAAGTAATTCAGATGTCCCTGTATTTGCCATTTAATTCTGGAGTAAATAAAGTCTCCTGAAATCAATGACACAAATTTCACATCATCAAAAGTCAGACTCTGATACTTTTCCTGAAACTCATTTTAGAATGGAGTAAAAGTCATAACAATTTTGTATTAGGATTTACAATGTGTGTATTTATAGAACACAATCATCATAAAATACTGTGTGTTTGTTGTGGTTTATGATAACAGAAGCTCCATTCCTCAGAAATAGAATGTGGGAGTTGTTTTAGCATGTTTAGATATTAGATTGCAATACCACATATAATCTTCCAGCTTTTGTAGTATCACATTGGTTTTCCACATGGAAAGAGAAGGTGAAATCCAATGGGACAATGCACCTTGCTTTGAAGGAGAAGAAGAAAGCTTGAGTTATCTGAATCCCTGCAATGCCCTCCAAATTCTGCCACCCCAGCTGTGTCTGAACTTTTTGCAGCCTGGCTCACCCATGACAAACACCACAACTGAGGATATTAAATATTTGCTTATAGCCAGCCAAGCAGTTTGGGAGGAAGGAGTAACACTCTGCATCCCAATGTTCTTTTTGAGCTAACACAGTCTACCTTTGCTCAGGTAATAGCCAGTGTCTCTTCTGCCTCCCTGGCTGATGTTGACAAGGCAGTGGCAGCAGCAAAGGAGGCATTTGAAAATGGTGAATGGGGAAGGATGAATGCAAGGGAAAGAGGACGACTCATGTACAGGTATGAACAAGACAGCTTGCATTTGTTTCATTTGCTCAAATCTTGGTTTGTTTCTCTGAAGAATATTTCTTCTGAATGTGATGGGTATTCACAATCCCACTGTCAGAAGGTCCAGACTAGCCATCTTTTCATCCCCTGACTGACATCAGTTCACCAGCCTCAGGTCTCAGCTGGCAAGCCTTTCTTGTGGCAGAGAAGAATCTTGTGGTCTCTCACTGCCACCATTCTTTCATATTTATGAATGGAAACAAAGACTTTGAGGAAACTATATTTTAAATAATTGATGCCATAATTTAATCTATGTGAGTTTCATTGCAAGAATTGAGAATTCCCTTGTAAACCCACATCCTTCTGTATAAATGAGGCTAAGTTTTAAAGAGAGTCTACCTGGGTTAGGCAGGCAGAGATTTGGCCTTGCTAAGCCTTCCTGCATGTGCACTCCATGCATTAAACATACAGCTACATTGCCACTCATTTTGAAATAGACTATAACTGATGTTATATTTTTCCAGGATCATTTCCAAGCATAATTCTTATCTGACTTAAGATCCACTGTAGGAGATGTGTTATGTAGTTATGTCTGTAGTGGAAGGATTGTCCTATGCAGGAATTCTCCAAGCTGAATCCAACATTTACCTGAGACAGTTTTATCTCTTCTTTTATCTGTCTCACTGTGGTTAGTTAATGCCTGGTTCTTGTTTTTGGCTGTGGTGCTATTGGTTCAGAAGATAAGCAGAGGTTTTGTTGACTTAATTGTATTTTAATGGTGAGGTCTGATTCTTGAAGGGTAAGAGGTGATCTTAGAAAAATGGTAGTGCTGACTAGATAGTGTGAGAGTGATACTGGAGGCAGCTAATAAAACCCCAGATATTATAGATTGTCCATATGACAGATATTATAGATTGCAGCATGATGCTTCTCCCAAGCACTGTCTTGCAAACTTCAGGTGACTAGAAGCATCAAAGCCTCTTTTGTGGGCTATATGAAGAGCTTTCATTGCTTTTTCAGGTCTAAGCATGCAAATGAATGAGTGGACATGAGTAAAGGAGCAGCTACTCCTGAAAAAATGCCATGTGTTTTACAAGACTTTGCAGGCATCTTTGCAAAAAAGAATGAAAGCGAAGCCAAAAATTCTGGTTATTTCACAAAATATGTGACCAGGCCACGGAAAAAGGCCTGCAGAACTCTCTAGAGTTGAGTAGTCATCACAAGAGAAAATGGGCAAGTCAGAACTGAACATTAAGTACACCTGGTCACTTCAGCTTTTCACAAGTGCGCACATATTCAAAGCATGCACAAACTTGGGTTTAATTTGTATCAGGAATGCAGAGTGCTTGAGAGACCAAGTCAGCTCTGCCCTAAAGAGAAACTTTTAAGGTGTGAGAACTCCTGCTGTGTTTTACACGTGGAAGACTTGCAGGCGTAGCTGTGTTAGGTACATGGAAAATGCAGTCCCCTGCATGGCATAGGTTATCTCTGGATTTAGAGCTTTGCTTAGGGAACTCCCTCTCTAGGATTAAACACCAGAGTGTTTTTGTTGCAAACCACAGCCAGTGTGAAAGAATGCTGTCTCTGGACCACCTTAATTGAAATAAGGCCCCTTTTTCTCTGGCCTCTGTTCAAACTGGAGATTTTGAGTGCTGAACCAAAGAGAATGTGTGTGCCATTAAAGCTCCTAGCTCTGCTGCTTTGCCTTAAAGAATCATTAACAGAAGATACTAAGCACACTTTAAATGGAACCTTCTTTGTCCCTGATATGTCCATATCCATTCTTTTACACAATGCTGCCAATGCTCTGACCTCCAGCTGGGTCTCCAAGATACATTTAAAACAGGTATTAAAGAGCCTTTCACCACGTCTCTGCAAATGCTTTAAAGTTGCAGAATTTACATAACAGAAAAATAGGTTTCACACCCAGTTGTGAATACTCTTTACAGGATCTCAAATGCACTTTTTAAGCTCTTAAAATCAAGTGGGAGCATTGGTTCTATGTCTGAGTACCAAATCACAAAAGGAAGCTGAAAGAAAACCTGAATGTGAAAAAAATGCAAAAAAGACTGAATGTGAAAATCCATTGATACAAACAGACCTGGATAGGGAACCACTAAACTAACAGTGGTGCCTCATAAGTACAGATATCAATCTCTGCAGATGTTTTTGAGACACTTTGATAGTTTTTATCTACTTAGTAATACTTACCACAGTGTTACTTACACCTCAGAAATGTGAAGACAGCTGCAGTCTAATGGACAATATTTCAATCCTTCCTGATGTTAAGGAGCAGTGGCTCCAGTGCTCTACCTCCAGATTCAGTGGGAATGCTCTTTTGATTATACTTCTTTGCCACACCTAATATAATTTTGGGCTGTCATTGGTTAGATGTCATTTCCCTTTGATGTGGATTAACATTTTTATTAAAGGCTTGCAGACCTGATGGAAGAACATCAAGAAGAGTTGGCAACAATCGAGTCTATCGACTCAGGAGCTGTCTACACTTTAGCTCTGAAGACTCATATTGGAATGTCTGTGCAAACATTCAGATACTTCGCTGGATGGTGTGACAAAATTCAGGCAAGTGAATATGAAAAGGAATTGATCATAGGCAGTGTTTCTCTAGTCTTCTTTTTTGTTGTTATCTTCCAAAATAGTGCCAAAAAAGTTGTAAAAGTAATTGAGGAATCAAAAACTAAAGCAAAATTAGAATTTTGCCTAGAATGGGTCTCCCTGTCAATACCAAAAGATAGTCCACCTCCACCTGGAGTATATGGATTTAGAATGTGGCTCTGAAACATCTCTAAGAAATATCTAAGAAATCAGCTGAGGTGTCACAGTGGATATACTTGCTTAGTCAGATCTGGATTATTCATGGCACAGAATGACCTCATCATGCAGGTAAGAGCAGAGATTTGTGTTTGGTGCAGCCTGACCAAGGCTGGTGAGTTTGCTTGATGGCACAGCATGTTCAAGAGCATTTCCTCCAGTTTCTTTAAGACCACCAATCAAGAATATCATCCAGCTTTTTTTTTTAATTCATCAGGCCCTCACTTTATGTTCTCCCATACTTTTTTTATCTATGCTTTTATTTCATCCAGCTGACAATCAGAAGTTGATTACAATATCCACAGTAGGAAATAATGCAGTTGAAGCATCTATGCCCCTTTCTGTGATGAAAAAATCCTTGTGGCTTTGAAGCCTACTCTGTAGCTTTCCAAAACACACTTACATGGCAGATATATTTGTAATAAAAACTGTTAATCAGTGTGAAGGTTTGTCCGTCCTCTGTCTTTCAGGGTGCTACAATTCCAATTAACCAGGCCCGGCCAAACCATAATCTAACATTCACCAAGAAAGAGCCAATCGGGTGAGTATCACATTTTTCTTTTTAGTGGAAGCCTTGACATGTAGAAAAGCCATTGAAAAGCTGCCATCAAATATGTAATCTCTCCCTGTTTTTCCCCACCTGAAGTGTCTGTGCAATTATTATCCCCTGGAATTACCCACTGATGATGCTTGCATGGAAGAGTGCAGCGTGCTTGGCTGCAGGCAACACCCTCGTACTCAAACCAGCTCAGGTAAGAGCAAAAAGGAGTATACAGATGGCCCAGATGGCCCTGATCAGGCAAAATTATTTTGTATATATAGCAGATTTCACCCATAGGTTGATACTGTGTCATGTGTTTGAAAGTGCATATGAAATGACACAAACTGCCATGGTGAGACAAAGTACTGTTTGACTCCAATTCTGCTCTGGTGCTCATCGCATTTTCAAGAATTAATTATTTTCCACAAGAAGTCATCACTTTTAATTTGTCAATGCTGTGAGAAGATGAATATTGTATCAAAACTGAGAGATATTGAATGGAAAAGGTATAATCAAGACTTTAATTAAAATAGGAGACCTAATCTAATGTTTCTGCTTAGGTCACACCTCTGACTTCCTTGAAGTTTGCAGAACTCTCAGCTAAAGCTGGATTTCCTAAGGGCGTTATAAATATTCTGCCTGGTTCAGGTAAAACTTCAACTCATTATTTTTCTGGGAGAGGTCATGCTAAAACTGGTGAACTTCTTCACCTTTTTGAGGACCTATTATATGTTACTAGTTCATGGGTACTAGTCTTGCATTTTTTCATGAAGCAATTTCACATTTTTCCAGAAGAGAATTGGAAAAATCTGGCTTTAGTTAGTGGTAAGAGCTGTCAGTCTGCACCCTATACAAGTTCACACAATGAACATGAACACTCTGGAAAAGAATGTATTACAGAGAAACATGTTTCACTTGGTTGTAAAACTTAACTTTTTCTCCTAATTTTATCATCAAATGGAAGTATTTAAATATGACTGTGAGACCTAGAGCAAGCTGGTAAGATGAATATTCATCACTGTAGTCATGGTCCACACTGTGTTGTCTGATGTCACCATTTTCCTCCTTCCCCTAAGGAAGAAAACTCACAAAGTAATTATATAGGGCAGGCTTGGTTACAAATTTGATTATTTCACCTACAGTGGAATATTAAGAAGCTCTTTAGTCCAGACAGATGGGAGAACCTAGAGACACTAATGGCATCCAAATTTTCCATAGTCATACGAATAAAGCTGCAAATATAAATAAGGATGTGAGACTGTATTTGATTTGTGGTGTCAGCTCCTTCTGTGTTACAGTGCTGCTGCTGGAGCAGTCAGATTTCCCCATTCCCCATCCAGTTACACTGCTTTGCTCACCCTGACAGGTGGCTTGGTGGGACAGCATCTGTCTGAACACCCAGATGTTCGCAAAGTTGGATTCACTGGCTCAACACCAACTGGGAAACAGATCATGAAGAGGTACTCTCAGCAAATATTCATAAATAAACCCTGCTCAGTCTGCTTCTGAGTATCTTACTGTATATATTGTGCAGTAATGAAAAAGCATAGCTGCATGTGGTTGTTTACCAATATGTAGAATTCTGCTAAGTCACTATTGGACAATAGAGGTTTATACATTTTCACTAGTTATGATTCAAAGGAAATAATGAAATAAAATATTGAAAATTGGGTTTATATGATTCTTTTTGTTTTTTACAGTGCAGCTGCTAACCTGAAGAAAGTTTCTCTTGAACTCGGTGGTAAATCACCATTGATAATATTCAGTGACTGTGAACTTGACAGAGCTGTAAAAATGGTAATATGACTTTGAAGTAAAATATATTCACAGTCTTTGTGGTACATCCTCACAGTATTGCAATATTCTTCTTGACTTGCCAAAAAACATAACAGGGATCCTTTGCATGAAAAACCTTGAGATCTGTGAGAAAACAGATTCCTTTTCTTCAGGAGCTTTCTTTATGCCAGCACAGTTTACCTGTTCATGCTGCACCAAAAAGGCAGTAGTACAAGAAATACATATTAGAAATTACAATAAAACAAAGACTTGAGCTCCTTATTGCCATATTGTTTTTAGTTTACTATGAATCATAATATTTCACCTTCCCTACTAGCCATATTGTGTTCAAAGTTCATAAATAAGATGTTGGTGATATCCTTTTTAATACAGCATTACATTTTGAGGGTCACAAACACTGAATGAAGCCTAAGGGAACAGAAATAAAGGGAGACTGAACAAAAGGATGCATATAAATATTAATTTTTTTTCCTGATCAGGGTATGGGAGCAGTATATTTCAACAAAGGAGAAAACTGCATTGCAGCTGGCAGGCTGTTCGTGGAAGAATCAATTCATGATGAGTTTGTTAGAAAAGTGGTAAGATATTCAAGGACTAAAGTTTAAGTAGATGTTTTACTGTGGCAGAAAGATCCACTAGTTTTACAGATACTTGTACTTCTTCAATTGCTTAATTTCTCATTATAGCTTATGATAGACAATGTTGCTTCTCAACAGCTATTTGCTATGTTATGTAACTTCACTTTAATTGGGTAACCCATAGGTTGAAGAAATTAAAAAGATGAAAATTGGTGACCCACTTGACAGATCTACGGATCACGGTCCGCAAAATCACAAGGCACATTTGGAAAAGCTGCTGCAATATTGTGAAACTGGAGTGAAAGAAGGAGCCACTTTAGTGTATGGAGGAAGACAAGTATGTAGACCAGGTAAAATACTTTCCAGAGGTATTTGGAACTTTTACACTTTATGCAAGAGCTGTCCTGATCGTCTCAGCTATTTTATGTGGAGTTCCAATATCATGGGATCAGTATCAGTGCTGTCACTGATCAATACAGGCCATTCTTTTACCCTTTTTTCTGCCGTTTCGCTTGAAATGCATGAATTCCCATTCACACTTCATTGGTATCTATTTTCTATTTCAATTTGCAACTTATTTTTGACCTCAAAGTATCAGACAGGGATGGCCTGGATGACAGGAAACACATAAGCACTTTCACTATGCTCAAATGTTGCTCTATTCTCTCTTTAGGTTTCTTCATGGAACCCACTGTATTCACAGATGTTGAAGACCATATGTATATTGCCCAGGAAGAATCCTTTGGTCCTGTGATGGTGATCTCTAAATTTAAAAATGGGTATGTTCTCCTCTGGTGATTGTTAGAAACTTTATTTTCCCTTTTTCACCCTGAGTGAAGAAGTGATAGCTTACACAATATTTTGTTAAATCTTGTTAGGCTAATCTGAATTCCTAATAGTATTCAGTGAAATGTTTTACTGAAGTTTATATGGTAATTGCAACAGCCTGATCAAATTACAAAATGTGTATTTTTCCCGGTGGGATTGCTTATTTTTCCTGTTATGGAAGAGTGCAGTGTTGAGTTTGTGTAACACTCACACAGTACTGTTGTAAATGAAAAGTCCTCTGTATATTTTGTAAACTGCCACCTCTAATATCTTTCACTCCAGAGCATAAGAATTATTTTACATACAGATGAGATTAAAACCCTACATAGAAGCTTCATATAAGTGTTTCCATTTTCTTCAGTTTAAAAATGAAGTTAAGAACCAGCCACACAGATAATAACCCTTCACATCCATAAGTTTTGTGGTCATAAGGGACTGGATTGAATTTTTTTCAGTTTTAAACTACTATTGATTTTTGAAGCTATATGGAGATGAGATGCAGATAAAAAATAGCACTTGGGAAATGGCCTGAAAAGCTCTGTCTTGATAGAAGTTTGAATTTCAGCTTTTGTTCTTCATTAGCTTTTAAAGCTGGACAAAATTTTAGCAAACTGATTCATAATCTGCTGCCATGCTCTGCTTTACAGGCATTTTTGTATTGTTCTAATTCCCAAGGTGTACAGTAGCTGAACAAAGCTGTATGCATACAGAAACCTTTCCTGTGGCATTTCTCAGAGTAGATACTAACCACTGAAATGGGAAGCATTTGAAGTGGACCCTTGAAGCAAGGGTGTGAATTTCTGTGGATCTGTCAGATTGACACACAGATTTGTCATTAATAACATGTTATCTTTAAAAAAGCTCACCGGAGAGGAAAGGCCATGGGAAAAGTTGCTTCAATGGCACTGAAGGTGGAAAGTTGCTAACACTTATTTCACTGAGTTGCAATTAAATAATTTCTTTCCCCCACAGGGACGTGGATGGAGTACTGAGACGGGCAAATGCCACCGAATATGGCTTAGCTTCAGGAGTTTTCACAAAAGACATAAGCAAAGCTCTCTATATCAGTGAAAAGCTAGAAGCTGGGACAGTTTTTATTAACACATACAACAAAACTGATGTGGCAGCACCGTTTGGTGGATTTAAGCTGTCTGGATTTGGGAAAGATTTAGGTAAGTTGTTGTCTGCTTCTCTCATTTCTCTCCTCAGAGTCCTAATCAATGAAAGAACCACTTTGCCTCTGTGCAGTGTGTCCAGTAAAACATGAGTTATTGGTGCGTTTCCTGCATCTCCTACATTCCTCCAATTAGAGAAATCCCATTCCTCTCCCTTCCCTAAATATTCCCACCTCAATACCTCCCTTTCAGCCCTTCCTGTATATCTGCTAAATAATGCTATAATGTGCAGAATATTCCTCTCCAACTGCTCTGAGAGCAGACAAATTACAGCTTCTTCAGAGCTGTGCAGAGACTACAAAACGCTGTCAAATAACAAAGGTACTGGCCAAAATTTTCTTTCCCTCAGAAGTAATGCTAATTTCAGTTTCTCCTCTAAGTAAGAGCACAGGAAGCTCTTTTATACCTTAAAATGTCACCAAAATTTGCCAACAGCCACAGAAAAAGATGCATCAAAATATTTTCTTTTCAAAACAACTGTTTAGAAAAGGGAAGTGCACTCTGTCAAAGAAGCTTCACAAGTCTGTACGGATCAAGCCTCATGGCAAAGAAAAAAGGAAAACCAAATTTCATTGACACAACAGATTCTTACCTTTGGAATCTCCAGACATTTTCTGAAACCAAAATGACTGATGGTATCATGGATAAAAAAAAAAAGATTCCTCATTTTTACACAGCTTCTCTACCTATAAACTTTAATAGAGGGAAAGCGAAGTTCATAAATTCAGCTATTGGCCCCCAGTGGCCATCTAGAGACTGCTGCTGCTCCAGTCCCACCAGGGGGCTGCTTGTTCAATTCCAGTTCCTTTTTCTCTCCACATCTGTTGCGTCTGGCCTGCTGTCAAACCAGTTCTGTAAATCACACTGGCAAGGTAATTACTTTCCATTATTCTTTAAGGACTCAAATATTGGTTACAGTGTTTCGATTTTTTTTTCTTAATAGTTACAGTGTGACAAAGTTCTGTCATTTAGCTGCTGTTCTAACAGGTGATTATTGTGCTTGGACAGGTGAGGAAGCCCTTCAGGAATATCTCAGAACCAAGGCTATCACTGTGGAATATTAAAGTTACAGCTTCACTCGGGAAGTGAACTTTCAGCAGAGTTTGGACCTTGGTGACTACATGAAACACTCGATACCACGGCTAGGATGTGCTGTCTGCAGTGCTACAACCAAACAAACAAAACACTCCTTCCATGGATAAGTTTCTATAAATTAGGTCCAAATGTTAGTCTCACTGACAGACAATGGCTTTTGGAGATAACCCTGAGTTATTTAAATTCTGCAGCAGCAACAGTTGGTAGCACAATTTCCCCCCATCCTCCCTCCAAAAATCCCCCAAGAACATGGTTCCGTTTATTTCTTTTAAATAGAACTGAAAAAAGAGTTCTCCTATGCCTACTTCCTATTTCTGTGACATAATGTTTACATGATCATTTCAACTCCTTAGTCCCTAGGCTTCTACAGTTGAACTAAAATATCCTGATTATGCCATTTTTGCTATAAATCAGTTCAGGTTTTACGGTAGCAATTAAACACTCTGCTCTGGTGACTTTTCAGCAGTACAGAAAACCTTTGTGCCATAAGTAAATCAATGCAATAAAGTGCACTTACTATGATCTTTGTATAGTACATACAGAGTTCAACATTGGTGTTAAACTATGCATATCAAGCTAAAGTTGCTGAAAATATTTTCTACCTTTTTGTTGATATGGAATGTGTGATCTGCCTGCAATTTGAAAGGTGGTTACATTAATGGATTAAAATCACTTTTTGTGTCTGTGCACATGGTCTGAAATCACTGTTTCATACAGCATGAGTATTACTTTGTATTTCACACTTCTGGGGTTTTTTTAAGCTGCAGGAAAATCCCTTGTAAAATGACCAAGGTAAGATGTTGGCTTTCAAACTTTTTTCAGTTTGGAAGAAATTTTCTATAGATTGAGACCTTATTTAACTAAGCCTGTGCAACAACACCCAAAGCTTCATCTATCTGTGGGTTGCCACTAAAGGCAGCAGTCAGATTCTTTGATTCCCATTCTTCCCCTTCACTAAAATATTCCATAGTTTAATCAGTAAATCATGTCTCCATCCTATATTTAAGCCACATTGTAAAAGAAAGACCAGGATCCTCGTTATTTCTTACCACAAATATTACAGAAACAGCTATTAAAGCTAGACCTTTAAACATGGGATTCAAAATAAATTCTATAAATAATTGCAGGTTTCAAGTCATGACATTAAGTTTAATATTTGAGTAAATACACTACAGAAAATTTTACTTTAATGGTGTAAAAAATACAAAGTTCCTTTAAGAAACAATGACATCCAGGAGCATGACAGATACTTCTGAAATGCAAACTGATCTATGAAGTAAATGCAACAACCCAAACCATTGTATTTGATCACTCTGAGGTAAGTATGAATGAAACACACTTTCACTGATTCTGGTTTCACCATTGTGTCAAGCCAACTGCAGCACAGGCCAGCTGAAAATTCACCTTTTTATCCTTCTGTCAGTGACAGCTGTTAACAAACTGAAGATTGGCAGGGAAAGTGGGGGATGAAAAGTGTAGCTTAAAGCAATTGTAACACCGCAGAGGCAGAGCTGATCATTTGAGGATGGAGGGTGTTTGCACCACAGCCACAAGTGTTTCCCACCTGAGCCTGAGAGCTTCCCGAGCTCAGTGGAGCTCAGACAGGGTGAGAAATCCTCTGCTGAACTCCCATCAGCCATGCTGGCCTTAGCCAGGCTGGCTGAGCTGGAAATGAGCTCAGGAGCTCAGCAGTCACTGTCAGGAATGCAATGTGGATATACCTCTGAGGTACTTCATGTTTAATATTGGAGACAGTGTACAGAACACCTCACAGGACATGGATAGAAAGACAAAGCTTTTTTCCTAGTTAACTTTCTTGCCTTTGAAGCAAAAAAATTCTATCTTCCTATAAAAGAAAGTCTTTCTTCAACAAAGGAACAGAGCAAGAATTTTAACCTTCAAGTGCCCTTTACTGTAGCTGCTTTCTTAGTGTAATCTACTATGAAGTCCATTTCCCTGTTATCTGGTGAATCAAATCACACTAAATTCTCCAGAAATCCAGCCTCCCACAGTCATGAGTGGATCCTGAATTCTCCACTATATAAACGATAGGATTTCACAGGATCCCGAGAGATGCTACCCTGGGGAACAAGGTGGCTTTAAGGGCCAACTCTTCAGAGAGAAAACATGATTTGGTTGGTTTGGGGTTTTTTAAAGGAAAACAGAATGGATTTACTCATTCACTTTGCTGTCCAAAATTTCTATTTTGCCCTTTTCTCCCTTCTGTTTAGGGAACTTAATGTTGTCTATTGTGACTTCATCAGTCACAGAGTCATCTTCATCAGATTCCGAGTCATCTTCTGAAGTCAGCAACTCTTCATCTGTATCAGAATCACTCAGTTCAACTACAGCCACATTCTGGAAAAAAAGATCTTGGTTAACATGTTAGATATACTATATATATAGACACACACACTACAGCACTTCTATCACTGGAGTAAAACATAAGGCAATCATATTCAACAGCCTACTATCATAAAAAAACCACAACCACAATAAAAAAGACTTTTGGGTTTTCCTAGGATTATGATGAATATCATGAAGAGATTCCTAATATTCAAATTGCAATTTATATTGGCCTGTAGCAAATCTAAGGCCATATTTATATCATTATCCAAGAAAGAACTGAGTCAATAGCTGAACTCAGATTGTCTAAATCAGGTATTTAAATTGATGAGCAGCAGGCATCAAAACTACTTTTCAGTAAAAAATCCAAATGAAATAATTTAGTGTGTAAGGGGTCATGAAAAATATACAAACACATGTATATATATGTATATATGAATATAGTTCATATCTTATAACCTAGTACTAGTCAGGATACTACAACTACTCTAAGCCAGCAAGCAGTTTAAACCACCAGGTTGTTTTTTGAAGTGACTTCATATATCCATATACAGAGCCACGATTTTTGAGGTCTGCTCAGCCAGAAGGCACTTGGCTGGGTTTTGCACATGTATCACCCTCATAATAAAATTTTCTTATATAAGCACATGGCTGCAGCACTTTAGTTAGCACCAAAAATAAAATATTTCTGTGACTGTAAATAGACAGACAAATACCAGCAACAAAGGATCACAACACTACCAATAACTTTTCTAAACGCAAGATCTAGTCAGTCCTAAAAATACCAACAAAGCAGAGCTGAAAGTCAGTTATTACTCTTACACTAAAGCCTTCTGGTATGCCGTACTAGGCCTCACATTGTCCAGTTTCTAAACCAAATCACCTAGGAGACATTTAAAATATTATTTATGACTTCTGATTCAGAGTTGCTGATTTAAAAGTATGTCTTACTCTGCTCTTAAACTACTTTACCCCCAGTGATTAAACTCTGCAAGTATGAAAAACAAGATGTAAATTTCAACCATATAAAGCATTTTTATAATATCTATCTTTTGAATTAGCAGATCACAGATCATGGTAAAGACTTCACAGAAAATGGTAAAGGCTTCACTTTATCATATTACCCATTCTAATATCAGACAGTTATTTTAATCACATCTGAATTTCTGTTGTAAAGTAAAAAATGTATTTACCATTTCTATAACTTTTTCTGTTTCACTGTTTAGATGTTCAATATCAAACTCATGAGCTGGTGCTGTTACCATTTTTCTTTTGAGCTCATCATTTGCCTGGGCCATCTGTGGTAAAAAGCTCTGTACTCGGTCCAAAACTGAAAAGAAACAATCATCACATAAATATATATTCAAAGAGATGCCCATTACTTTTCACATTTACATCTCAGAAATCTGAGCCTTTAAACAGATTCCATTTCCAGCCATCTACAATAATGAAGTATAGAGTGAAGGTCTCAAAGAAGATGGAAAAATTAGCTGTAGCAGATGCCATGATAGACTAATGAAAGGTCAACAAAATTAACAGAAGAAACTCTGAAATTAAGATGGTAGAAGAGAGATAGGAGCTCCAAGTTGAAGTATAAAGCCCTCATCCTCTACAGCTCAGTGGGACTTCACAAGAATTTTAAGGTAATCAATGTTTATAGGAGAATCACTCATTTCTCTTCCATGGAGGAAGACAATATCTTTACCTCCAGAGTTTCTTCAAATAGACTGCTCCACACATGCAGATGAGCCAAACACTAGTTTTCTTTCTTTGAGAAGAGGTACTATTCCAAGGGAGCTCCACAAAAGTCTATCAGGTATAATCTACCTTTGAAACGGTCATCTTTGTAGAGACTTTTATCCAATAAAGAATTTGATTTAACAATCTTTTAAAATTGTTAAATCACAAAACAAAATCAATCACAAAACAAAAAATAATTTGACAGGATTCCTTTTAAAATTGAATGTTTTTATGCAACAAATACATCATAGTGAGAAATTACTTCTAAAAAGAGATAAGGAGCCCAAGCAACAAATCCATCCTGGGAAAGAACAATCTGCCCCTAATACTTAGAGCTGTAATGCCTGGCACTGCAAAATCTAATTTTTGCAGTGAGGTGACTCACCAGCGGGACATGAACCTACCACCCGGAGAAACTGAACACAAGAGCTTCTCCCTTTATTCAAGGAAAGCACTGAAGCTAAAGTTGTCACAAGTGTCACCTACTAGACACAGTTCCAGCGACAAGCTCTTCCTTACTCACCACTGCTCCTCGGCATCCGAACCGTCTGTAAAGCCGTGCCCTTCTTGCTGCTACATTTTGAATTAATCAGCAAAATGTCTTCCAGCCCTGCAAACAAACAAAATAAGCATTGCACCTCTTAAGCTGACCAATTCTCTGTAATTGTCATCCGCTTTTGTTGCTCTTCGAGGAAACACTGGGCCACAAGGGCCACAGGTCTCACCTTGCAGGTCACCTCTTAAACATTCCTTAGGTTTAAGCTAAAGTTCCTTAAGCTGTTTTTGAGTCAAAGATTGGTTAAGTGAGAGTTACAACGCATAGAAGAGCTGAGTGCCAGCGGCACTGAGTGAAATCCCTCCTGCTCTGTGTGCCTGTGGCGATCAGGGCCAACAATCTCCGCTACCTGAGGGCAGGAGCAGAAAACCCAAACCGTGAGGGGAACTCGGCAGAATTATCCGCGTTAATCCTTCAGACCGCCGGCGGAGCCTCCGCCCCGGATCGTTCATTAAAGCGTCCTGTCGTTTCAGCTTTTTTCCCTTTGGTCTCATTAAAACGCCGTTACGACTGACGACAGTCTAAACGGATTTCCCCCCTTATGCACTCCGCATTCGCACAGCCCTGCCGGGAAATCAGCTCTGCGACACACGCGGGGTGAAAGCACCACGGGATCGCCAGCAGCCCGGCGGGCCTGACGAGCCCCGTCCCTCGAGCTGCCTGCCCTGCCCTGCCCGAGCCCAGCCCCCGCTCCCGGTGCCGGCCTGACCTGCGCGGCGCCCCACGTCCAGCAGCTCCCGGGAGGCTCCCGGCCCCGCCGCGCCGCCGGGCCC
>VZRM01005292.1:154519-198888 GCA_013397955.1 Grantiella picta
CCGGGGGGCACTCGGGGCCGTCCGTTCCCCGCCCCGGCGGCGTTCCCCGGGTGCCGCGGGGCTCGCCTTCCCCGTGCTGCGGGCCCCGACACCGCCGCCCGCCCTTCTCCGCCCCCGGTCCGGCCGGGCTCCGCTGTCCTGCGGCCGGAGCGCGGATGCTGCCGGCCGTTTGGCCACCGCTGTACCCCGCGCTCCTCCGAGCCCCGCAGCGCGCTTCATCATGTGCGCGTAATTATGCACTGCTCCAGGTAGCCTGGACAATGAGCCTTTTCTTTGCTTTCTCTGTGCGTGCACAAGACCTGCCCAACATTCCCAGTAGCCCCTATTCCTTGGCGCTCTCTACATCCGTATGTGCAGGCAGTGCTGTGCCCACCTTTGCACCCAGAAAAATGTGCCTGACTGTCATCTCAGATGGAGTGCTAGACATGTGTGGAACCTCTACCTGAACAGCACATGTACAGACTTCAACCATCACCTCTTTTTCGTTTACAAGCATTGTAATTAACGTGTGATGGTACATTTATTCTCTGTCCGTACTTTTCTGCCAAAACATAGGTGCTTTTTGTCATTTATTTTACTTTACTTTCTACTCTCTCATTAATTCTCAGTGAAGTTCAGGTTGCAATTGTCTATTTCTTTAGTTTCGGTGCATGTTATAATCTCTGCTTGCCCCAGCCCATTGTCCGGGATATATCTGTGTGTCTTCTTCACTTGCATTTGAACCTAAGTTATAGACCACACTACAATAAATGGATCATGTAAAATAAAATAATTGTTTAGTCTTTAGGAAGAGTCCTAGCAATGATTAGTAGACATGCCTAGTTATCCTCACTTTACCAGTTCAGTAATGTGGGTAAAAAGATGAGAGCGGGTAGGAAGACCTGTTTTGGCAGCATTCCCGACATCTACTGCCCCAAAGAGGTTGTGAAACTGGATCCATAAATACTGCAGTATGACTGGTAGACACTTTAGAAGGAAAAATACCAGTGTATCATTTTATTTTCAAATACCTGTATGACATTTTCCACAAAGAACAATGTGAAGTCTGTATCTAGTGCCTGAGTTGATAAGTAATTTCATCTCTCCCTGGTGATGACAGTAGAAACCTGTGATCAGGATCCCAAAGAGTAGTTAGGATTCATCCTGGTGAGTACTTACAGGTTACTTAATCTAGTGGACTACATTATCTCTTACATTTCATACTTCCCTACCTTCTTTTGATGGGCTGCAGGATGTGATTTACCTGGTATTTTTCATGCCGATATTCCATTCAGGTGATTTTACAACCAACCACATTTCACAGCCTTGCTGCTGTGTTTCTGACTCTGTTTTGGTCTCTCCTAAACGAGTCGCCTTAAAAGTGCAGAGTCAAACCAAGTCTTTTTCTCACAGCTGCTTGCCTCTTCCTTGGGGCCAAAATCGAAAGCTGCCGTGTTGAGGAAGTGGAATGCAGCAGTCTCAAGCTTGTCTGCAAACTGAGCCTGAGGCTGGCAGGTCTTTCAGTGTCTTACTGTCAAGAAGGCATCTGGAGGTTCTTTAATCTGTTTTTTCCCCTTGTTATTTGTTTCTTTCGCTGCTAATTTAACCAGCAACTGCCATACAATAAACAGTGTTAACCAGTTTACTGCATAATACTTCAAAATGATGTGTAATGTTCTTATGTCTGCCTTGCATGCAACATTTGTTCATTTTCAGCAGTCTTTAACACTCAACACTCAGTATCTGGTATAAATAATCTTAGCTCAACGTACCACGTTGGTTTCCGGATTCTGCGGAATGGTTAATGATAATTCAGTTAATGATTATGATAATTCTATAATGCTGAGGTGATATGATGTAGCTTTCCCTTTCTGCTGATATGTCCACTACAGCAACGTCAATGATTAGCCACGGCTGTGGTAAGGGTGTGGTGTGATACTCACACTTGTATATATACACAGCACAGTAGTGGAGAGGAAACCGTGCAGATCCCTGTATCACCTGTGTTCTGAACTTAAAGAAGACCCCCAAACCATCACATTTCCAACTTTACAGAATCTCAGAATCACTGAGGTCAGAAGGAATCTCAAGAGATTTTCTAGTCAGCCACCTCTGCTCAGTGTAGGGCCAAGAAGAACAGGTTGCTTGGGGCTTTGTTCAGGTTGGTTTCAAATATCACCAAGGATGGAGTCTCCAGAACTTGTTTGAACCAGTGTTCAGCCACTGTCATGGTAAAACCCCTCAGCTTTTTCTTATGTTCAAATACCATTTCCAGTGCTTCAATTTGTGCCTGCTACCTCTCATCCTTTCTGTGAGAAGAGTCTGGCTTCATCTCTGAAGACACAAAAAGAGTCTTTCAAGCCAGAAAATAATCCAGCTTCATATTTGCTTATTATGGCAAAATACTGAAGTTCAGTGTTTCGTTAGCGTTTCATATTACTTTCCTGTTTCCAAGGCTTGTTCTTGTCCTGAGAGGCATTTCTCAGACAGGCATGTTTACACAATTGTATTTTATTGTGGACTACCTAGAAGTGCAGTGTAGTGATC
Source organism: Grantiella picta (assembly GCA_013397955.1). Lineage (NCBI taxonomy): Eukaryota > Metazoa > Chordata > Aves > Passeriformes > Meliphagidae > Grantiella > Grantiella picta. Next base: position 157,046 of record VZRM01005292.1, read on the forward strand.
ATTATTGCTTTAAAAGGACACCTGTAAAAAAATGTTGGCAACTTTTAGAAAAAATAGGTTTTGACTGTGGTGTGATTAGCTTTGGATCCTGTGAAAGCCCTCAGAGGTATTTAGATCGGTGTTATCTTTTGGTTTTGTAACAAAGCCAAGCTCTGAAAGAAATCAGAAATTTCCCTAGACCTAGACTTTGATAAGTATTTGTTTTAGCCTGTCATAATGTTGACTCTACAGAAATTTCATGCTTGATTCTTCTTCCTTCCTCTTTTTTTAAAGGGTCTTAAAAGGTCATGGTGATTTATTGTGTTCATGCTTTAAATGAATTGTTGGCAGTCCAATCTCTGTCTGATCAAATTTAGCTGTAGAGTCTGGTTGCTTAATCCTGCTAATGCTAGATGTTCTTTAAACCATGGGAAACTATAGAAGAAACTATTTCTTTCCCATGCTTTTGAAACTGCATTATAGGTGTGTCTAAAACAATGCTGACAATTCACTGGGCAATAATTCTGTGAACTTCCTGAATGGTTTCATTCTTTCTGTCATCTTCATCTTTCTCAGATGAATCAAGCCAATCAAAGGCGAAGGATGGAAAAATGTGATAATGAACAGGTGCTCAGTTTCATAGCTGAAGTATCTGAGACTTTTCTAATCATTGCATTTGATTATGCAAAAGCTTTGCATTTCCAAAAATCTGCATCTCTCCCAGCTTGTGGTCCAGTTTTCTACAGCATTTGTTTCTGCCTGCCTATTTTCCAGATGGTATATACTGTCTCCATGTGTATTTTCTAAATTGATGTGTGCATCAGTTGTATTAATTTTTATGGGTAAAATTGGTTTGTCTCTGTTGGATTGGCAAATGTCTCGTTTTCCAGGGAGACATCTTCAGCGAATGGCAGGGTATGGCTGTATTTCCTATTGATTGGTATTTACAGAACTGTTTGTTTATGTTTGTGTATGCTTGCAAACGTGGGTAGTACACAGTAATTGTTATGTGGTGTAAAATGAATGAAGGAAAAGAAGAAACTATTAAAACTATTAGAAACTAAGTAGGTACTTAGGAAACAATAAGGAGTAGGGAATTATTATTTTCATAGTTTGGGCATAGCTCATTATTTTGCCTGTAGAGACAAAGACAAAGTGCCCTTTCATTTAATGTATAATATGCCAGATATGATAAATTTGAGGCTTTCCTGACTTCTCAAAGGATCTTTGTCTGTCTCTCTTTTTTTTTTCAGTATTTCATCTTTTTCTGTAACCTCCAGATTATATGTCAAGAAACCAGAGTCACTTATCTCCTCTTCCTACAGAGACTGGGAAAGAGACTTTTGAGATTTTTACTGCCTTTTCTTCATATGAATTACTTGAGCAGAGCTTGCTTCTTTAGCTCCCATATATTTTCTAGGCAACACAAGAACACAGACATTTTTCTTGTCGGTGATAAAGCTTCTCGGGAAGTTCTTGTTGTTCTTTAGATGGTTTGCTGCATCTTGTAGGTGCAAAAAAAAAACCTCAAAAAACAACCTGAAAATATGGCAATATTAACATCCTGTAACTTAGGATGAAAATATTCTATCAGATGACGTTTAGAGAATAATTTTTGTTGGAATGGGTTTTTAGAAATGAATAGTTACTTTCAGAAGGATTCGTAGTTATCTTCTCTCGATATGCTCTGAAGGAGCAATTACTCTTTACTGTATATACAACACTATACTTTTCCAATCTAAACAATTTTATGATTCTATATTTTTCAGTTTATCATCTTAAATTCTCATTTTCCAGCATTTATCATTAAGTTCCCTTTTTGTCGTTCTACGTCTTTGTGGTAGGAAAAACATGAATGGCTGTCATCCAAACTGCTTTGTCCTATTTCAACTGTTAGCCATCCACACTAGCCTCTTCCTCCATTTGGAACTTAACCAAATCATTTTTCTGTTCCCCTTTTTTTCCCTTTTAAGTACCATTTCTATTTCATAATACTTTCTGATATTAAATGAAACCACAATCTTATCAAGGATTTGTTTCTTGAAAATACAAAAACTTTAAAGGAGAACAATCCATATGTTAAAAAAAACATGGATAATTAGCCCAAATATTTTTGGCCAGGGTTCCTGAGCAATGAATAATTTCCATGAGTCACTGGTCTAGCACTCTGATGATGTGACTGGAGGACATATGGGAGAAACTGCAATGAGAGCCAGACTCTGCCTTGTTAAAGCCGTCAGAAAATTTTCTCAATGCATTCTCCTGCGAGTGAAATGAAATCCTTCAGTTTCTTCTTGTCCTGTCTTTCTGTAGCCCTTAACAGAGCACCATTTTGACCTGTGGTCAGAGCTGCTCTGGAATGGCAGCAAAAAGTTGTTTTGTTGTTCCTAATTGGAGTGTATGGAAACCAGAATTGAGGCCTTGGAGTTTTTTATGCACTGAAACTAAAAGGTTCAATGTAGCACAATCTATTACAGAGCAGCAAAAGATACTGCAGGAATTTTGGTTACTTAAATTCCTCTGTTGGTCTTGTGGCAAAAAGATTGCTTCTTGCAAAACTTGACTTCTTTCTAAATCAAGCCACAAAGTTCATTGTCATTTTAAAAATACTTATTTCTCGGTCAGAGTTCCCTTGGATAAAGCAAGGGGTAGAGGGAAAATCATCATGTTGCTTCTGAGTCATGTCTTCACTCAAAAAACCCAAATCCAGTAGTTCTGTGAGCAGCAGGAATTTTGAATTTGACTTGCTCTGGCCACGTAGTAGTGAGTTATTCTTGCTGATGTTTGAAGATGCCTTACAGCAAAGGCACAAGCTTGGATCTCTTACCTGGCTATTAGTTGCTAAAAGCTTTGACATCTCCACTCACTGTAAAGTCTGTCTGAAATTGCTCTGGAACTACTGGGTGGCTTAAAAGCATTGAAACAGAGGGAAGGAAAGTATAAGAATCATAGCATAAAAAATATGATCTTAGGAGCCTGATTTTCTTAGAAATTGCAGGTAAAAAGTCCTCCAACTCCAAAATATTTTAATTTCTTGCAGTCTGTAAAAGTATGTTTTCATAGATACAAAGTCATGACCTTGTGGAATTGTGTTATCTACATCATACTGGTGTAGCCTCCTTGACCTTTGTTTCTCTGTTTATGCCAATCATTTACTTGTGTTTATGGAGTCTAACAATAAATACCAAAGTCAGCAAAGCTTCAAGTCAAATTAAGACTGTTCCTTTAGTAAATTACCACAATTATTATCCCAACATGAAAATTAAAGAAAAGGAAGGTAAAATGGCTTCTGATGGAGGAATACGAAATGACTTGAGACTGTCAGTATATTGTTGTTTAATTTCCTACCATGATGGAAATGTCAAAGCAGAAACAACTTCCCCTTAAATCACAGTAAACAGAAAAAAGATTGTGATCTGAAAATTTAAACCAATATTTTGTGTATTCTGTAGAGTTAAAATATTTTAAATGTTTACTTTCTACTTTTTTGCAGATCCAGTCTTGCTTATGGAATTGTTGAAGATCTGAGAGCAACGAGAAAACACCTTTGCTTGCAAAAAAGGAACATTTTGGTCCACGTGTAAGTGTGGCACTTGCTGAGTCACCTGCAGGATTTCTTGGCTGACATCTGAAGAACTAAGTGCTTTTCAACCTGTACTTCTGTAGCACTATGACTAACTGTAAAGGCAGATCTACCATCTCCAAAACAAATAGCAAAGCCCATGACAGAGAAGGCTTTGTAAACTGGACCATAAATCTGAATACAATTCAGTCTGATAAATTTTTGAGACTGCTTTTAAGTATGGTTCCTGTTGTTTACCAAATAAACCAAGAGGAAAGGCACAAAAAGGTGAATGGTGTCTGGCAAGATGGATTGCAACCAGCAGGACACAATTTTAATGTCAGGTCTGAGCAACACACAGAGTACCATCACTTCTCAGAACCAAGCTTTCATGGCAGCAATGGACACAGCCCATCGAGCTGTAGCCCTAAATATGATGATTTTACCAGTTATAGCTACTGTGATGGAATGGACACTTCAGAAACAGATGCCATGCTGCAGGATGACACTCTGTCTAGTGACAGTAATGAAGATGTCATCGTGGAAGGAAGTAGGAAACAACCCAAAGAATCGAGTAGTATTATGGCACTGCAGATACTTGTACCTTTTTTGCTAGCAGGATTTGGAACTGTTTCTGCTGGCATGGTTTTGGATATTGTACAGGTTGGTATTTGCTTTGAAAGGCTTTGTTTTAACAGGTAGTCTGTGAGGTCTGTGGGGATAATGTGTGACATTGTAGATGTTTGCAGTATTAAGATGTAATTAGGTCTGTGTGTGGTTCTGCTGCTATGAACTTCTTATTGAAAAGGTTTGAAATAACCACAATATTTAAACAGAAATACAATACAGAAATTGATCTGTGCAGATTTTTCCCCCCTTTTGTTGGGTTTAGGTTCATTCAGCTTTAGGTTTCATTTCTTTAGCTACACTTTAAAAGAGTTTCCAAAGTGAATTAAAATTGGAGCAGGAGGTGAAAATCTTTGTCACTCAAAGTCTTGAGAGGATAAAGGGAGCTTGGACTTCAATCAGCTGCAATGGAAAGACACTTCATTACTTAAAGAAAAAGGAAAATAAAATTTGACAGGCAAACTTCACTGCTTGAAGTTTGTTTTATACCATTTGCTTTGTTCTTGTACATCTTACTAATTTATTCTTTTTATGAATGCTTTAATTGAATCCTTTTATTTTAATTAGAATAATAATTTAAATGGTTGAAAATCCCTGAATAAAAGGACAATTTACAGGATTTTTTTAGTTTAGTTAAAGTTGGTAAATGATTAGAAATTAAATGTATGGGTTGATGAGACATACAAAGTAGCGCAGCATTTCGGTGCTGAGAATGTGGTGCACAAAAAATTAGGAGTTTTCTTTAAAAAAATCTGGATTTTGGAAAACTGTTCTCTTGTAAATTTCCCACTTAGACGTAAAAGAATAAAGACAGGGGTTCTTTTACTTACAGGCTCTGTTCATACGACCATTAATTCCTTGGTGGTTTTATGTGAGGTTTCCACACAGCTGGAAGGGGAAAGATGAAAATATTATTGCAAATTAAGAGCAGAATTCAAGAGCAGTCATAGTATCTGGTACTGTTTTGAAGTCATGTAAAACAAATAATTCAAATTAATGACATCTTTTTTTAACTACGTTTAAGTCCAACTTTTGTATCTCTTGATTATAGTCTTCTCATCTTTGAAGTAGTAATATGCAGTCATAAATCTATTTTATCTAAATAGGTAACAGTTCTGACTTCAGACTTTTAGGTCTATTATAAAAAGATTTTTTTTTTTAGAGGGTTAAGTTACGGTTTACAGAATTTTTTGAATACTTTGTGGATGGTCTAAAGAGACTTTTTCGATTAAATGTTTCCCACTATATCTTTGTATAGCACTGGGATGTGTTCAAGAATGTCACCGAAGTTTTTATCTTGGTTCCTGCACTTCTTGGTCTCAAAGGAAATTTGGAAATGACCTTGGCATCCAGGCTGTCAACTGCTGTAAGTAACTTTCTCTTCCTCTTCACTCTTCAGATACATGCTTAAAATATTTCAAAAAGAAAACAAATCTTCGGGACAGAAGTGTTTTGTGTTTATGAATTCATCTGGCTGTTATGGGGCAGTTTAAATCTGTTATTGAGTTGGCAGAGTTAAAAGGTGACCCTTGTCTCCACACATCAAAACTCGCTTCTTAAGTCTCTTCCGAGTCATCATGCAGAACAGATAAAGTAGATTTTTGAGATTTCATGTGTATTCTGTAATGTTGAAAGATATCTTTGGTCTTGAGGGATTTTGAATAGGCTAATAAAATCTTTATGTTTTAACCACATTTTTCTGAAGATCATTTGTGTAGCACCAAAATAAAGCATTGGTAACATTGCTATTCCAGACCGTTGTTGATCAAACTGCAAGAAGCTTTTTTTTTTAGCTTTCTGGCTAAATAAATGTATTTATTTTTGTTGTGGTGAGGTGGTTTTGGTTTTTTTTGTGTCTGCTTATTTTTAATGTGTGTCAACACTGTAATGTAGCATAAATAGGTTTTTTCTGTGTGCTCTTTCTCATGTGTTTGCTACAGCTCTTTTTCACATTTCAGGGGATGTTCCATCTCTTCATTTTTCTAGTCTAAGTAAGCCAGATGGCCTTTCTGTATATCTTTTGTGTGTATGTGAATAACTAGTGATTAGATCAGTCTAATAATGTGGCTAGACTATTTCTGAGAGCTGCCATGGGTATCTCTAAGACACTGCCTAATGCAGTGCTTCTCTCTCCAGCAAGGCTCCCACTCTCCATCTGTTCCTACTTGAATGAATTTTTCTAGTACATGTCTGGTCAAAGGTGTACATTACTCCAGATAAGATTTTACTATGTCCTTGTAGAATATTGCTCTTGAAGCTTTCTAGGGTTTTATGTACTTACTTGCCTAGAAGGGTCAGGTTTAGATCTCTCAGTCACTTTGTGATCAGTGATTGTGTCTTATTATTTATGCTTTTGTTCATTTCCAGCTGTCACTCCCATCTTCTGGCAAAAATATTATTAGTCCCTAAGTGCATGACCTTGCATTTCTGCTGTTGAATTGTATCTGTTTTTGTTGCTGTAACCCTCAAGGCCATTCAGTTTTTTTATGGTATTACAATGTTTTGTATTGACAAGGTCTCTACGTGTTCTGTCATTAATAAATGTCATTGCCACGTTAGATTGAGTTGTTGCCTGGATGCACACTGTGATGGGCACAGCCCTGGCAGTCCTGGGAAGGTTTGCTTGTGTCATGCCCAATACAGAAATTGATTACTTTCATACATAGGAATTGACATGCTCTATTGTATCTTTTTCAACATCATCCTTAGCTATTCAATCTTGTTTTTTGTTCGATTTTATTGTTCTTACTTTTCTGAGTATTCTTACTGTTTCTTAACAGTATTTTGTGTTTAAACCTTACTGCCTTAAATGTCAGGCATGAATGCTTTTGTCTTTTGCTTTGCCTTTTGTTTTTTGCTGACCTGTTGCTTAACTTGTTTCTGACTGGTACAGTTTGTGGCCTGAGGATTGAAAATGCTTGTATTGCATAGTGAAAAATACACCAAGTCCAAGATCTGCCAGTGCCTTACTGAGGGCTTAAAATAAAGAAAGAAGGTCACAATACACTTCACCACTTCTACTTCAGTTAATGTGATCTTTAATTCTTAGTCTCAGTTGAGTTTATGACCTTTGCCAGATCTCAGCTCCAGAATATCTCTGGGTCAATCAGGGGGTGAATTCCCCACCCTCACCAGTGCCATCCCATTTGTGAGCAGCTCTCAGGAGACATTTGGGAAAGGGTCACACAGACCCTTTTTCTGCCCGTTACATGTAGCTACTTACAGGTGACGTCTCACTGCTAGACCTGCAATCACATGCCAATTCTCTCTGAATGAGGTAATTCTGACTTTTGTATTCTTCACATTGATTCCATTGACCCCTACTCGCTTTAGCCACCCAATCTTTGCTCCTGTCATCCTCCTAAGGGACAACAGGTGTAGAATATGAATTCAGAGTATATCTAAACAGTTATTTGGAAGCCAGTTGTCTGATTAATCTTCCCCTCTCTGGCCTATATTTGCACTGCCTGGCTCCCCAGCAGTCTTTAAGTAAATGCAAGACTGCCCAGCTTTGCCTTTTGAGGAGGAAATTTCTAACATGACTTCAGCATTGCAGTTAATTCATACCCTGTTTGCTTGCTTAGCTTGTAATTGCATCTGAATTTGCAGACATGTCTGTGCTCTTGGGGCTGTAAACTAATTATATTTACTTCATTGTTAATTATGTGGTCAGCCAAAAATAAGCGTCTAAGGAAGTTTTTTACCAGTAGTATGTTTGGTTTCAAGTGTTGTCTGGTTGCTTTCATTCATCTTATTGCCCAGATTTCTCCTTTAGCTGCTTCTTACTGATCACTCATAATTTCCTATCCACTTCAGAATCAGGTAATTCACCAAATCTGGCTAAAGACTGTGTTTTTCATCTGCCTCAGGGCATGGCTTGTACTTCAGTTTGGTGTTAGTGCAAACTCTCCACACGCTGGCAATCTGAACAGCCTAATGTTTCTAGAACATTAATTTTTATCCCACTAGCAGTTACTTCATATGTAGAATGCAGACAACACAGAGCAAAAAGGTGCTTCTGTAGTTCTCCCTTCTCCCTCTGCCCACTGCTGTGCTGGCAGAACTGTGCAAGGTGCACTGAGTTCAGCTGCCCATTCAGGCACAGTATTTATATTGTGTTTGGTGTCCTTCAGTTCAACAGCTTTGTTCTGTTCTTTGGGTCATTCTCATTGTCTCAATTCCCTCTGCTGTCTTTTCCCTCTATTGCTTTTTCATTTTTAAAGAGCAACAACAACAAAAAACCCCGAAAAATGACCCTCCAGCAACACCAAAACACCACTTATTTAGTCATTGCTGTGAACTTGTGCAGACTCTTGTTCACACTGTGTGCTGTCAGGGTTAGGCATTAGCAGTATGACTTTACAAACCTTTTGTTTAGGTCCATCTATTTCACAAGGTTCATCTATTTAGGTTCATCTATTTAGGTTTAGGTTAATCTATTTCTGTTTTCTGTATCACAAAAAAATTGATCTCAGTTACTGGAAATCTGCAGCTCCAAGGAGTGGTTCTGCTCTTTCTCCCTCCCAAACCCTGAGAGCACTTGTGCAGTTCCATGGTTGCATGTGATGGATCAGATCATTTTATGGCAGGTAACTCCTTTTCACTCCCTGAAAAAAGTGTTTTCCATCAAACCAGCAAGTTTATGTTGCCATGAACTCACTCATGGAGTTGGATCTGATTCAAGAAAGAAAATGTGTGTGTGTAGGTGACAGTAGGGGAAAGAAGAGCTGCAGCATTTGGCAGCAGCTCACCTTCAAGTCGGATTAAGCGTTTTGCAAGATTAATTTTTTTAACAGGGATTTTTGGGATACATTTCCAAAACTTTTTCAAAGGAGAGAAAAAGTGAAACTCCACAGCCTGCCATTTTGTTCATTTAGCATATACATTCAAGTAGGATGCAAAGGAGATTCTTATCAGCAGTTCCTGAAACGTTGCTGTACTGTTTAGACTTAATGGATGTATTTGCAGAGCTTTGACTGTCGTTTGAACATTATAAAATATTTGTAGTGTGATTGAGATAAAGTGTCTTATTATATTTCTAAGTTTTTAAATTAGCATTTCTTTTAATACTTTGTTCCTTGCAAGTCACTATTATCAGAAAATGAAACAAAACGGAAAAGAAATAGAATTGAAATCTACTGAAAAAAGTTATCAAAAGATGAAAAATATATGCATGAAGTCCTTCTGTGTTTTGAGAAGTATGTTATCTTATAAATTAGTGTTATATGGGAAAACTCACTAAAATTTATGCTCAACATGTTAAAAACAGTTCTGTTATCTGAAAAAGGAGGTTCTTTTGAACACAGCCATACTGCAGTGGTTTGTATTGTTCACCAGATCTTGTCCTCTAACTCAAAAAAATCCAAAAGTAGGAAACACGTTATAAAAGAGAATGTATGTACTTTAAAATTTCTTAGAAGAACTTATTTTATCGTTCAGCTACTACCTTAACACTGGATTTACATCATTTGTAGCACCAGAAGTCTCCAGCTGTACTGCATGAATAAAAAGTTAGAATGCTAAACAGTATTAGATTTTAGCATTTTTATTTTCTGAATTTAAGCACCATAGAAACAAGTTCAGTCTACAGGGATCTTCCACACACTGATCTAATTATTGGTGGTGTTTGGACATTCCTGGAATGTCAGGTGCAAAGTAAGCTAATGTTACACAAATTACTATGTAAAACTGCATCCCATTTAGCTGCGTCTGGAAAGATACTGTAAGTATTATTTAAAATGTTTGACTTCTAAAAAAATACAGCTTGTTTTTAATAAAAATGTTTTGTTTTATTAGCTATCTGTAGGTATTTTCAAATAATACCATTCTAAACCCAAATGTCTGAATTTCTTTTCTAATTTTGATAGGTAAATATTGGAAAAATGGATTCTCCCATTGAGAAATGGAACCTAATAATTGGCAATTTGGCTTTAAAACAGGTAAATATAATAGGTTTATTGGATTAATTCTTGTGAGTGAGTGAAATTTTTGAAAAAGTTTAATCACAAATGTTGGTAAGGATGGAGATGAATAGTGTTAATCGGAAATTAGCTCTACTACACTGGCTCTTCTCTAAACAATATGAGCTTCTATTTATTAGAAGAAGAGATAAAGTATTATTTGTGACTGTACCAAGGGTATTTAATTTATAATTTTTTCTGAGAAAGGATCTGAGGATGATTAGAGAAAAATTTCATTTGGCAAAATCTTTTAAATTTGACCTTTCAAATGTTTCTAGTATTGTATTTGCATTGGATTCAATGTTTAAAGGATGTATGTGATAGAGCTTTTGGATAATAAACAGTATTTTAAGTAGCTGGGTCATTTGAGGAAAGGAGTGCATGTTTTTCAGGGCAAGATTGAGAACTATTTCTTGTTCATAAGTTATAATACAACATGTTCAAAAAATGGGTGAAATATTTATGTTGTGGCTTCACTACTTTAAGTGGTTTGGAAGTTTCTTTGGGCATTGGCTTCTCATAAATCTTGAGCTCCTCTCCTTAATTTTACTTTTGCTGTTCTCCAGTCTGTAAAATGCTGGTGAAGCCTTTTCTGCTGGCCTAAGATTTTTCTTCTTAATCACCCAAAGTTGTCATCCTCTCTACAAAATGGATGAGCATGCTCCTGTTATCCCTGGCATGTAAATGAAGATAGGAAGAAAGGCTAACAGAAAATGATTCTGTAGTCCTCCTAAGTCTGTCAATTATTTTAAGAATTGTTTTTCTTTTCCAGGTTCAGGCGACAGTAGTTGGTTTTCTGGCAGCAGTGGCAGCAGTTATATTGGGGTGGATTCCAGAGGGCAAATACAGCTTTGATCACTCTGTCCTTCTGTGTTCTAGCAGTGTAGCAACTGCCTTCATAGCTTCTCTTCTACAAGGTAAAGGGGGTGTGTGTTACTTTTTGCAGTTATTTATATTTCTGTGGATGCTGAATGTGTATTATGTTGCTATTCCTTTAAAAATTTAAATCTGGTAAGGTATAATCTATCTGAAACCCAGCTGAGAATAAGATTTTGCAATTTCTATCTAGGTGGGCATATTGCATTCCTCTCCTGTCACAGTCTTTAGAAAGCTTTGGATTTGCATGATCTCCTGAGCATATCTAAACAAAAAAGTATGGTTTTTACATTTCACCTAATATGATGGAGAACTTTTCTGCCTGCTTTCTATATTCATTCTTGTACAAAATATATTCTTAGTACTAAGCAGGTAAAACTTATCTATAATTAAACTCAAGTGATCCCAGATGTTAGCATAGCTGAATTCAAAGTTCCAGGTTGCCCATGCTGCTTGTGTGTTAGTTTGTGCTCTGCTTTGTGTCTGAAGTGAACAATTTGGCTCATTATTTGAAGGGTTTGGACCAAGTTCAAGTCCAGCTCTACAAACAGTGCCAGTGTCTGTCTGGAGCAAAATGGCATGATGAATTTAATATTCTCTTCCTAATCGTCAGGACGCATTTAACTGTAAAAGATTGTATTTAATGGATGTGAAGGGGAGGAGGAAAAGTACCTCTACTTATGATATGTTCTTAATGAAAATACATAGTCAGTAGTCTTGAAGATCAGTAAGTCAAGTAAAATGGGTAATTTCCTTGTTTTACTGCTTTGATATGCTTACTTATGTGAAAGTTAGAAAGTTGTTAAAGTTTTACATGGAATTCGGAGGACACGTGATTTTTATTGACTAGAGAGCCACTGAGTTTGATCTTGTGCAGAATTAAGGGGAATATGAGTGCATTTTTTACACTTCTTGATTTGGATGTGAAGAGAAACTTTTGTTACCTTGTGATGGGCCAGTACAGGAAATTACTTTCTAAGCTTCATCCTCCAACACGTGAAACAGGTGCCTTTGAAATGCTGTGATCCTACAGGACCATTCCAGTTCTTTCTTTTGACAATTTCATGGTGTATAACTCCTTAAGCATTTTCTCTGAAAGTGACCCCTAATGTAGCCTACCATATGTAATATAACATAAAGGATAGAACAGGCAGTTGAAGTTCTTTTATATAAATATTTTTATATATATATATATGATGAGAGGGAAGTTACTCACATTGTGCCAAAGACTGTTAGTAACGATGTGAATTTTATTTTTAATTTTATTTCCCAGCCACTTGCATTTTTGCTGGGGGATTACTCTCCAAAAGTTAATGTTTCTGTTTATAGGACACATAGAAATCAACATGTTTAATTAATTTTTTTAAACTGTGTAGCAAATAACATTTTTTATATGCTGCCTTGGTTTTAATTTACGATTTAGCTTCTTGATCTTTGGTGCTAACTCCATGACAATCTTGCACAACATCAGATGTCAAAGTATTCAATCTTACGTTGTTTTCAGCCTATGCTGATTTAAACTTCAGTCAGCAGAAGTTACCAGGGTTGGAAAACAATACACTTCATATTTTTTTCTTCAGGAAATATCTGTTTTACAGTTTCAATACTGCTAATTCTAGACATAAGCAAAGTAGTTTATTGTACAGATGGCTCTTGATTTTTTTTTGTGTGTTTTAAAAATGTATGAATCCATTTTTTAAAATGGCTAAAACTTAAAAATACAGTCATCAATTGGGTGAGAAGAACAATAATCTTGAGAAAAAAAGCATTGGCTTCTTATATATTGAGTTTGAAATTGTTTTAGTCTTGGAATTTTCTGTGGAATTACAGTGGATATAGTTACTCCACTGTCTTCTTTGTTGAAATTAGGAGTGATAATGGTTGGAGTTATTGTTGGATCAAAGAAGACTGGGATTAATCCTGACAACGTTGCCACTCCTATAGCAGCAAGTTTTGGAGATCTCATCACCCTTGCTATACTGGCATGGATCAGTCAGGGTCTGTACACTTGCCTTGGTAAGTGCTTATTGCAGTGAAATAAGAAGCTCAATGAGAATGTTGAAGAGAAACCTGCAGTTTATAGGGTAGTAGAGACTGGTGGGATTCACTTCCGAACTGTGTTCAGAATTAACTATTTCCCGCTGTGATTTATTAACCTAAATAATGAAATGGTCTGGAACAAAAGTTTAAGTTTCTGGCTGCTCTCTGCATGATGAGAGGGATGAGTTGTTTCCAGACAACAAGACTGGAAGGATGGAAATTATTTGTGCACAGGATTTCTGTTTATCTGTAACAGAGGTGAATAGCCTTTGGTTTGGTACAATACTTTATGGCATACCCTGGATAGACAGGAGAAGGACTGTAGGATATTTACCTAGGCTGGGCCTAATGAAACACCTTGTTTGGCCACCATCATAAATATAATTTCCTAAAGGTTCATCTGAGCGCTTTAAAAATAGTGACAAAGTTATCCAACACTAGGATTTAATTAGTAAAGCGTTGACAGTTCTTAACAAGTCCCTAAAAGGATCTGTGTCTGTGAATCCTTGTTGAATAGCTGGGGAAAGCACTAGAGGGCTCCCCAGGACTGTCACTGGCAGCTTTCCTGAGCAGAACGCGGGAAATGCTGTGCAATATGAGCTCCCAGTACATTAGATGTGGAGCTCTGTGATGCTTGTCATTTGTCAGGAATGATTTGAGAACTTTCAAGCTTTCTGTTTTTCTCACAGAATGTGCATTTAGCTCTTGTTTATGTTGGATGCAGGCTGAGAAGACAAATTTTGTGATTCATGTTATTGTTTTCAGGTTCCTACCACTTGTTTTGAAGTAGTATATTCACAGTTTACCTCTAATTGACTAGAGGCCACATTATTTGAGCAAGAGTCCTTTTCCCATGTAAGCTGCCTGCTATAAATCTAACAAAAATGGAGTGAAATGAGCCCTAAAAGAGAAGGCATTTATGTCCTCTTGTCATTCTCCTGCTATTGTGGAATGCATTTGCTTCTTCTCTGAATTAAATATGAAGAGGAAGATGTCTACCCTTTCTTTAAAGATGCATCTCAAGGTTAATCTCTTCAGATTGTTATAGTGAGATATTCTACAAGTCGAGTCTCCCATAAATTTAAAAAAAAAAAAAAAAAAGATAAGTCCCTCGCTGTTCCCAAGAGTTAGACTGGAGCTGAGTGTTCTCACTGGCCACAGAACGAGGTGAAAGGAGGAAAAAAAGGCTGCACAAAGGAAGAGGGAGATAATACACTGCAGAATAATTAGATAAAATTACTTCTCTTTTGAGCTTTGTCTTGTTCTCATTCTAATAGCTTTCTAGTTTTAGTTTGCCCAGGGAAACATAACTTACTATGTTTTCTGCTGGCTCTGCTGCAGAGGTTGTTACTCAATGCAGAAGGGTAGTAACTTCTAAAAATTCTACAGCAGTTCTGTCAGGAGATCCACTAAGGTAACATCAAAGTAGTAATTGCTTGGATTTGCAGCCATTGTAATAAGCCATAACAAATGGGTGACAATACTCTTCATATGCCAGCTGCTCCTCTTTGGTAAAGTGGTTGTGTGATCTATATTAACTGTTTCAACCTGTTAATTTAAAATATGTTTTGCTGTAAGACTTGTCTAAATTTTGAAGGTTTCGACAAAATGTATTTTATCATTAGGTACGTGACCACATTTCTCATAAAACAAATATTTAAAAGTGGAATATTTGCACAGTTTATACATATATATTTGCCATTAGGGTAAGTTTTCCATTATTTACCTCACTGTTGAATTACGATCACCACAGTAGCTTCTGGGAGGATGGGATTATAAAACCAAGTAATCATAAAAAAATAGCGTTCTTTCTGTGGAAGCAGCTGTTTGTTTTACAGTCTCAGCTTTATGATGATCCTCACCAGTGTTTGCAGTTGTATTCCTATGAAATAAGATGGACTTCTCATGGATAGGTGCAAGCAGCAGAATTGCCTGTTAATTTTCAGACTCACTGGCTATGAAACAACTGAGCTACTGATCTAAGTGTCTCAATGTTGCACATTGTGCTTTCATCATTTTAGATATGCTATTTCTGGAAAGATTTCCATATTACCTGCGTTGGGAAGAAAGGAGTGTACATATGCTAAAAATAGGGGTAGAAACAAAATGCATTTTCATTCTATTCAGTTTCTTTTTAAAATTTTTCGTCAGTTACAAAATAATGTTTTATATTCTACATCCTTACTGTGTTTTTTATCATAAAGCATTTTACGAAAATCCTCTTCAAAATTCCTTTTTTGTAGGGATGTTCTGTCCTTGAGAAGATGAAAGACAATGATCACAGATGGCAGATATTAACCATGTTGTTCAGTGCAGTACTTGAAACTTCAGGTGTAATATTAATGAAGACTCTTAAAATTCCTCAGTTGTATGACATGAATCATAGTTTGTTTTAGAATTCTGAATTAAGAAAAACACATAGGAATTCCCGGAAAGTAAAAGAAGTTTGGTTTCTTTCTTTATTCTTTCTTTAGAGTCATATTACTATGTATCTCCTTTGGTTGGTGCCTTTTTTTTGGCTCTGACTCCGATGGGGATTGTCATAGCTGCCAAACACCCAGCTACCAGAACTGTCCTCCATTCAGGGTGGGAGCCTGTCATCACTGCCATGATTATCAGCAGGTATGTCTGTCTGTCTGTCTGTCTGTCTGCTGCATGGAAATATCTGGATAATCCTCCTGTTCTTTAGAGAAATATTTAAGGAGCCTCTAGAATTTAGCCTTTAGGATTTTAGCAATGATCCAAGAGATTATTTAATCCAATGAAAGTTATGAATCTTGAAAATAGGGCGATTGGCTGATACTGTGTGGTCTTTGTTGTACAAGAAGGCAATTTTAATAAGCAAATAGCTATAGTGGTGTTAAGTTTATAGCTCAGAATGAGGTAGTGGCTCAGGGGAAAGATGAGATGAAAATTGTGGCTTGAAGATATTCTGGGTCAGATTGCTATTAAAGTTTTTAAATACTAATTAATGGTCGTACTTGCCTTAATCTAAATATTGTGCTTTGTTTTTCAGTATTGGTGGCCTTATTCTGGACACAACTGTATCTGACCCCAACTTGGTTGGAATTGTTGTTTATACCCCAGTAATTAATGGTAAGGCTCTGCCAGGATTATTCACTATTATGTATCAATTGATATATCTTGTTTTGAGAATTGTCTCTTACAGTAAATGTCTCTTGTACTAATTAGTGTCTGGTACATTAATTTCAAGTTTGGATTTTGATGTCAACAGCTGTTTATTTGAACACCTAAGAAGTGCTTCCTGTTTTTACTACAACCATTAAAGCGTGATAGAGAATGTGAGAAGCAGAAACCTCAAGTATGCTTTAAGAAACTGAAAGTGTAAATATTGAAGGAATATATTAAAATATGAAGTTGTCAAATATAATATTGAAGTGGTTGTGGCTGGGGAAAATGTAGGTGGAAGTTTTATCTCAAAGGATATTTTTCTGAACATCCAAAGACAAATTTTCAAACAATAATTTGCTATTAAGATGTAATGTACATAGATATAAGAACTAGCAAACATGCTTTAGACAAGAAAATAAATTTCTCAAGAAAAATATGTGTATTTCCAAAGCTTAGTATGCACTTTACAGATGAGTGAGAATTAATTTGTGAAAATTTGCTCCTTAAGTGTTCAATCTTCTAATGATAAGAGCAAGGCAAATTTTATAAGAACAGTTAATATCTTATTAGTCTGGTGCACTTTGAAAATGCTTTTCTTTCCTACTGTGGTACACAGGATTGATAATTATTTACTTTGCAATAATTATAATCACCAGATCTGTTCCCACTGTATTGTTGCCTAGCTGTTCTTTCCCCTTTTTGTGTTTTTCCATTTGATTTCTTACACCAATTTGCACTTTTATGTATTGTTATTAAAACCATTCCTCCAGTCACCAAGGTGATTCAGATTTGACTTAAACTGGCCCTTGCAAATTCCATATGAGTATGTTCTGTTCTGTTTTCTAAGCTATAAATTAAATGAGTTATTTCCACCTCTTTTCCACCTTGATAATAAGATGTTGATATGGTCACTGAGTTTTAGTTATGAAGCACATTGCCCTGACATAATTAATTTTCCAGACATTGTTAATGGAAATGTAAAAATAGCACTAAAAGATTTTGATAAGCTTTGCTGTGTTAGAGAATTAGATCTATTGCTGCAAACATTACACAAGCTGCTCAGTTAGAGGCTTTGACAGAAGTATGCTCTTGGCAAATTCAGGTTAGCCCTTGTTTTACAGCTTTCATATCTTCTGGATACTTAGAAATAGTGTAATTTTTAAACTAAATTAAATCATTGTTTAATTTTTAATAATTCATTCTAATTCTTATGTAGGGATATAAATGTCACTGATTTACAAATTCTCTCTAACATCCTTTTTGACTCGCTTTAAAGATACATTTTCTATTTTCTCTATTCCAGCCCTCAGGTATTCTCTCACCTCCAAGATAATCAGTTTGCAAAAATGATCACTAATACTTCATGGATTGTTCATTTGGCTCTCTAGATGCAGTAAATTTAACTTAACCCCCAGGCGCTAGTACATACCGACTTGTGATCAGGTATCACCATTTCTATGAGGGCAGCAGACAAAAGGAACTGAGTATTTCAGTCTTCAGCAGAGCATGGTGATTGCTCTTCTTTCTCATCAAGATCCTATATTTCTTTTCTTCTTACTTGTAACATGAAACATTTCTATGTTGCCACTTGTGTTCCGTGCTGACTGTCAGTTAATTTTTACACTGCAGCCATTATGTTTCCTCACCTGTTCCTTACCTTTGTATTAATTAAAAATTGCAAGTACTTGCATCTAACTTCTGTGTGTTTCCATTTTGATTTCCAGATCCTTAAAAACATGTTCATCTTCAGCTTTTTTCTGATTTACACGTGTAACTTTTCTTATAGTAGTCCTTTTCTGGTAACCCCCTGGATTTGCTTCCTGAGAGAAGAGGATTGTTTTTGGCTTTCTAGGCAGGTGGACCCAAACAAGAATTAAGGCAATGTCCATACATTCTTTAAACTGTCTTCATAGGGAAAGAACTAGCACAAACTGACAGTCAAAAGGTGTTTGAAGAGTTAGGCAGGTGAAAGAGAAGGAAAGCTGAGGCCACTGGAGCAGTGGAAAAGGAGGGAGAGAAAAAAAAATAGCAGGGAGAGAAAGTTTTTCCAGAGGCCAGGACAGCAAGAGGCATGCTTAACTTAGAATTCTAAGGATTGAGGCATTTCTAATGGAAAATAGGGAGAAAATTTGTTCTGTGCAGAGGATGCAGAGTTTTATGGTACACCTCCTGGAAAAGGAAATTGTAGGTAGGTAATTTTGTTGGTTGCTGTTAGATTAGCCTCTCCTGGGTTTCATAATTCCACTGACACCTTTTGATATTGCTGGTCAGTGCAGTGCAGTAAACTGGGGGTTAGGAAGTCCTTCAGTTAAAAAAAACACATCTGTTGACACTGTTTACTGACATGAAAGGTGTGTTAGGTCACTTAACAGATGGCTTTTTAAATATTGCTGTTGCAGAAAGTTTTCTCTACCTGTGCTTTCTTGGCCTTGGAATTCTCTTTGTAAGCGTACGTAGTGAAAAGTGAAAGAAACTGAGGGTTTTCCCCTCAGTTTTTTTTTTTCCAGAAAACCTGGAAGAAAACAACAGCAGGGAAACCTGAAAGAAATACTCCTTTCCACTGGGAATGTGTCCAGCCAAAATTTGAGGACAGTGTAAATTTATCCAGAATTTCAAACGGTCACTTTTTTTTTTCAGGGCCATTTGTTGAATCTTCAACAATATTGACTGCAGAATGGTCAGGTGTTAGGCTTCCTGTGCATCATTAAATAGGCTTCACCAAATCCTGCCTCGATAGTTTGCTTATTCTTAGATGTGAGACAAGTTACTTGAATCACGTCTTACACTGTGGAGCCATAAATATTGTAGTTTAAGAAGTACTGGTCTGGAATTTGACCAACCTCAAAGGTTCCCACCCCTATTAACAATAACTACAAATATTTGCCCAAAATATTAAAATAGTTTTTAAGCAGAAAGGCATTTATAGTCAGCTTTACAGCTGGTGGCCAGACGTATTTCACAACAGTTTTTTCCATTTTCCCACTGTTAAATACGTTTCTTGAGATGAATAATTATTTTTAATTCTGTGGTTGGCTGGGTTAAATTGCATCTCTGCCTTTTGAAAAGAAAGAAATCATTTTGTTGTTTCAGGCATTGTGGTACTTGCAGACTACTTGAGATTTAGATGTCTCTTTGATGTACTGAAGTTCTGAATAAAATAACTGAGCCCAAGTGTGGCTGTGCTTCAGCCTAGAAACTCAAGTTGATTGTTGTGTTTCCTCATGAATGAGATAGTTAAAATTTGCAAATCCTCTTACGGCATCACAGCACATTGAATTTGGCTCAGGATTTGCAATTTGCGAGTAACCAAGTTCCTTTTGTGCAGAAAAAAAGATAATATCTGAAACGATTATATGCTCCTGAATATGCAACAGAAATGAGCTCAGGTGCACTTACCAGATAGAGCCACTTTTCTCTCCATTTTCACTGTATGCTTATACAAAACATTGTGAGATATCTCCTAAGTATTTGCATTTCAGAGTTACTGGGGAATAACCAACGTGTCAGTAGACTTTACCCAATTTTTATGCATGCTGAAGAATGAAAGTTCTGCAAATTAATTCTCAAAACAGCTGAAGACTGGAAATGCTTTATATCAAAAAACTTTCCTTTGCAGGTGGTTTGAAGCAATAGTCTTCACAGGTAACACAAACATATTCTAGTGTTTCTTACTCTTTGGCTGTCCATACTTTAAAAGTATTTGCTGTCTGGAGGGAATACATAGGTATCAAGGAATACGAGAAACACATATGAGAAAATTTAATACAAAACTTAATGAATGCCAGTTGTCTTGGAGATGAAAATGAAGCTTATGCAATACATTCCCCAAACCATCCCTTTTTTATATATTGAGTGATAGACTTTTGGGTTTTTCAGAGAGCTTTCACTGCAAATTTTTTTGGAGAATATGGAAAAAAAATACTAAGAAACCATTACCTCCTCAAAAAAATAAAATACATTTTTTCATAGCTATATATTTTAATTTCTTCTAGCATAGTTGTTCTTTGAGTTTCCCACAACTGATTGGAATATAAGCATTGTCTCAGAGAGCTGAGCATCTGAAATTTTCTTTTGTAAATCACAAGGGAAGACATCAGTGTTCCTGGATGGTAGTAGAGCAATTTGTCTGGGTAGCAAATTAATTTTTCTGCGTCCTGAATTGGAAAGAGTGTGTTAGTCTCAGAAGGCACCTCTATTGTATGATAACTTTTTAATTCAGTCTTTATTTTGGCATGAGTAAGGAGGAGGGTTTTGATTTTTGTTATTTACTTCTGATGCATTATTGGGTGATAGATTTACTACCTTTTAGTTGCTAACCTGTACATGTAAATCTGCATATATACTTTTATAGTGTGTGATCTTTCTTTTAAGTCTTACTTGTAAATTTTTTAGAAGATTTCAGTAATCATTATGTAGTTTTCACAACACAATTATATCCATTTTCATTTTATGACAGTCAAGGAACAATTTTTTTATTAGTCATAGGAAATAAATTATTTATGAGTCAAATCAAACATGGAATGTAATAGTTTGCATATACAATAAAGACTTCTCTTAAAAAACATCCATCTAGGGAAAGCTAATATTTTCCATCTGTTTTCCCCCCAAACATTTATAACTATTAAAAGAAAAGCCACGAAGTAAAATGGAAGATGGTTGAAAAAAAAACCCACATAAATATGTAGCTAGTTAGGTTTCTAATGTAAGTACTTCACTTGCTTAAAACAGGATTTTTTGAAGTTAATGGTAGAGAGGTCAGGGCAGAATTTCAGGGCAGAATTGAGTATTTGGTTTTCTGAAAGATAAGATCATTATTCCAAAGTTTAGAGTTTTTGGTCACCATTGAAACTGAGATTCTTTTGCTTCCTTTTCATTTCATTTTTATGGTGCAGATGTTGAACTTCAAAAAAGAGTATTTGGCAAAACTGACTATTTTGAGCTATGGATTGTGCTCAGGAGTGTGCAAAAGTGAAAATCTTCTTGTTTCTCTCTTTTGATAGATTTACAAGAAAAATCAGTTTGGGAATTATATTGGCCTCATTCTGCCCTAATGTAGATATTAATTGATTTTAGTCCCATTGCACAAGCTGGATTACAGGTGTTTGGGAAAAACACAGTATTCTGTGACTTACTAATTTCTCTCCATTTGACTGGATTTCTAAAAATCTTTCATCTCAATGATTTGCTTTGCCTGTTCTTACACGACTATTTGTGTGCCCCATCATGCAATTGTTTACTTTTTCATGAACATTTACAGCAGTGGTAATTAAAGCTGAGTATTTTCACTTTACTTTATAAATAATTTGTTTTCCCCTGTGTTGTAGTTCTTGTGAGAATAAAAATCTAAAGAAGTCTTCACCAATGAAGTATTTGCTATGATGACTGCAGTAGTGTTTTTCGTGAGAAAAAATGTCTGGATTAATCAAATGTTCATGGAAACAGTCCTCATATACATCCCCAGAGGTTTTAATAGTATGAGCAGCTACTGAGCATGTGACCATTTTATACATTTGGGAGATGCTGAGAAGTAATCAGCTTTGTGTATCGACATCTTGTCAGCCTACACAGTTTTATCTGTTTTGAGTTTCTTGCAGGGCTCTGATCAATCTGAGATGGGAGCTGCACATGCACAGTAGCTGCTGTTACCAAACAAACTGACTTTCTCTGTACATATCCAAGGGATTCATTCCATGCAGGCACAGCCTTACACGAGTCATTCTGTGGCCAGCAGAACAATGAACCCTGATTCTGCTCTCGTTTGGATCCTGAGATTTTCAGACAGCCTTTCCAACCTGCACTGTTCCCTGTTGCCTCGTGTTCCTGCTATACCCTCTGCTCACAGCATTCTCAACATTTTCCCTCTGCTTTCCACCACATTGTCGCTCCTCTGCTGTGTCCCTGGGCTGTTGGCTGAGCAGGAGGCATCATGCCTAGCTCCAAGCTCAGTGCTGCCTGGCCAGCTGGCCTGCTATGCTTGTGCCATTAGCTGTGTAACTCATATTGCTGTCTTTGTCTCACTGAGGGCAGGGGTTTGGATCTTTCCCTTTGTTTATTTAGTCACTCTTTCCTTTTTGGTAGGTTGCTTAACCATACTTGGAAGTAGTTAGCATGTCTGTCCTCACGTCACACATGGTTGAAATTGGCCCAAAGGCTCAAAAATAATTAGAAGAAAGAATAGGTAGGTGAATGGACAGAACTAAAATGCAGTGTCACTGCTGTCACCACCATACATTGTTGGCTGGCTGAACCTGAGCAGGATGAATGTAGAGGAATTTACACTTCACTACACCTGGCTATCTTCTGTGAGTTCAAACCATACCACAATATTATGTTATTGAGGCTCAGACCAATGAAATTTAAAATAATTTTGCTGAAAATACAAATACTGCATTTCACTGCAGGGAGTGGTGAAAGGGAATTTCACCTATGAGAAAGTGAAAGATTGAATGTTTTGGAAGGCTTTTAATTTTTTGTACTTACTGTGATTCAAAATTAATCTCCAAATAGCCAGGGATACACCAAACTGTAGGCCAAGGTTTTTTTACTTATTCCAATGCTTGGTAACCTCTCTATAACTAATACACATTCTAAAGATATTTCTCATTTTGACTTTTGTACATAAGGTACTGTGGTAAACATAGAGGAAATTGGTAAATGTGCAAAAACTATTGCCTATTAGAGGAAAAAAAAAGCTGAAAATTTTTCATTTGTTCCCTTTTGCATTTCAGGCATTGGTGGTAATCTAGTAGCTATTCAAGCTAGCAGAATTTCTACCTACCTCCATTTACACAGCATTCCTGGAGAGCTGCCAGAGGAAGCCAAGGGCTGCTATTACCCATGCAGGACATACAGTGGGACAGGTAGGTGTCACTCAGGTACAGCTCCTGTCTCACCTCTTTGCCACTCTGTACCAGCAGGGAGAAATGGCAATGAACTGAACTCGCTGTGTGCTTTTCAAAGCAGCTGAGGTTTGGCAGCTTTGCCTGCAGCTCTTTGCCTGTGAGAATCACAGGGAACTCCCTGAGGAGTGGGTGAGAGGAGCAGAGAAGGGGGTGATACCTAAAACAGAGGCTAGACAGAGTTAGGAGAAAAAAAAGCAGATTAATTTATTAGATTTATTAGAGGCCTTTAGGAATATTTAGGGCAGACAGAGCCTACTTGAGAGGTACACCCAAAATGGACAGCAAGTCACAAGTTCTTCACATTTTGTAAGTTCTGTGTATTAACATATTTAACCTCAATCCTCCAATTACACCTTCAGGTGATGATGTCAATCACCCCAAGTTTGCTCCCCCCAGTTCACTGCTGTTTACATATTTCTGGGCTCTGAGGCAGCCAAGTGTCCTTGGATTTTCCAGCTGAGAGCAATTGTTTTGTCTAAAATGCTGGGAACAGCAGCTTTAGCCCCCTGTATGGAGTCCAGAGTTATACACTAAAATTACAGATACACAAAAAATAGGAGCTAAAAATGCTTAAGGCATCAGGTGTAGCCCTCGCAAGGGCTGAAGATAAGGGCTGCTGAGGCAGGACATGGGGAAACCCACTTGAAGGGTTTCAGCCTTCAACTTTCCTTAGCTTCTCTACCTCCTCCTAACTTTTGTCTGCCTTCAGAACTTTAACTTCTGTTAGGCCCAAACATTATATCAGACATTATTACTAAGCCAAATCCCTGCTTTCCATTCCCAATTTGCCATTTTTCTCTCTAAATTCTTTCTTCATTGCTTATTCCTCCCCTGTATTTCCCACTTTCCTAATGATGTAATAACTGGTGAAATGTGATGTCTCACCACCATGTGACACTTTCATATTTTTTAAATGACTTGAACCAGATGTGGAAGTGGTAAATGTGGGATTACCTTTTAGAAATATAAGGTACTTTTGAAGATGTCTTAAACATGGATTCCAAATATAATAGTAAGACTTTATTCCAAAAATAGTAAGACTTTAGGAGGTCACAGCAGCTCCAAAAATGTAGATGGTGTTATGTGAGCACAGAATGAAGGCAGTTTGCACCCTTTTCTGGAAGAGATCTGCTTACCTTTTCTGCACGACAGTGAAATTCCTCAAGGAGTCTTTTAGTGGAAAATAATGCCTGCTGTTCCGCTGTAGTCAATGCTGTGGAATTCCAAAAATGGGAGGTGTTTTTATATTAAAATGAATAAAAATCAAATATAGTAATTGAAGAGCTTAACCAAATTTTGTGTTGTTTTTTTTTTTCCTATTGTAGGAGTAAATAACAAATCAGCCCAAGTTTTGCTTCTTCTGGTGATCCCTGGACACCTGATTTTCCTGTACACTATCCACTTAATGAAAAGCGGACACACTTCCTTAACCCCCATCTTTATAGCAGTGTATTTGTTTGCAGCTCTGCTACAGGTAAGAATGACTACAGCTGGCAAATGCTTGTATAAAATCAAGTTCTTGGAGGAAATAATGTTTTTTCTGAAATCTCATGAAGGGTACAAGAAGGTCTGGGTTAATACAGGCTTTCAGCACAGCTCTGAAGTAGCTGATTATCTCCACATATATACAACTTACAGTTTTTTGTGAAACCCACACCCTATTTTTAGATACAACCTGCCTGAATTAACTATAATGTTTCATTGCACCTTAAAACCAGAAAGTGACTGTTCATGTTACAAGGTAGAAGTGTAGTTGAAATATCCACAACTTAAATATACACACTGCTTTGAAAAATGTGACCAACTTAGTTTTAGAATACAAACAACATTATCAACAGGTCAATCCTTAATAAAATTATAATTTTTAATGTTCTGAATTGTCCCGTTGTTTATCACATTACTGTTTCAATAAGGAAATGTTTCAAAAAAAACTTAATATTTCATATGAGAATTTTACACCTTTTTGGTAGGACAAACTGGTAATGGTCCAACCTTTGCAAGTGAGAGTGTCATACTTAAAGACATAAATTACTTTTCATTTTCCTCTTAGGTAATATTTTTAGTCTCCAGCCTTATCACTTGTTTAATAATGTGTTTTCCTGAGGAAATGATGCTATTCCTTTACTCTGTCTGTTCTGTCTGGGTTGGGGCAAGAGTCCCTGCTGGTGTAAGGCTGCAGAGAGATTTCAGTCAGCACTAAACTTCAGAGATTTCCCGTGGGAATCAACCTGGATTCATAAATCCAGTCCTCCTGCTCACTGAGCTGCAATCATAACATGTTTAGGGATACTTTTCCTTCAGCAGCAGGACTGGAGAAATGCAGAAGTTCACCTGAAAACCAGGTTAGGGCATTATGGCAGGACTTCCAAATGCCATTGCAGTTCAGACCCAGCAACAGCCTGTACATAGGTGTAAAGCTGCGTTTTCATAAATTCAGGATCTGAGTATTCAGTTTTGCAGTCATGTGTCTCTGTTGTAGTACTTAAGGCCATACCTGATTTTCTTGATTTTTCACCTATAAAGCAGACATACAGAGCTTTTTTCCTTCCACATCTGTTCATTAAATTGCTGTTGACTTTTTTCATTGACATTCCATAAATGACAAAGTTAAGGTTAACAGTATAAATAGGGGTGCTGTGGATTATGAAAGGGGAACCCATGCAATTTTAAAAAATGGCTTACATAACCTGATATCATAATAGACAGAATATTTATTTAACTTGCAGTAAATTGACACACCTCTAGACAGAGACAATTGTGTCTGACTGTTATTTGCTACCTTTGCACAGAAATATTAATTCCCAATATTAATTGGGAAACAGTCCTCCTCTCAGACCTCAGAAAGGCACAAATATTCTTTAGCTATATGAAGCTGTGCTGAGTTTCATCCCCTGTCTTGTCAGGCTCCAGCAGGAGGAGAGCAGCCCTGGAATGGCCAAGCTGTCAGTCCTGGCACAGAGCTCAGAGTGCTCAAAGGCATCCTCTGTTCTGCACCTTCTCACCCAGCCAGTCCAACCCCCTCTGAGGAATTTTCACACCTCCCAACCAAATCTGAACACACAGTTGTGTTAAAGTTTCGGGGAATAAACAAACAATAGGAGATTCCCAGAGCTATTACCAAGCAAATGAGTAATTCCAAAATTCTTCTTACCCAGATGTGTATGGCTGTGAAGTCACTTTTGCAGTGCTTCAGGGCTGTTTGGGGCAATAGAAAACGAAGAATTCAGCAGTGCTCAAAACGACTTCCTGCTCACATCAAAAACATCTTGGATTTCTCACCAGTGTGAGGATTCTGATGTTGGTCTGGGCCTCTTTAATGTGGAAACATAACCCGTGGGATATAATGTACATTACAGAGAAAAAAAGGACTGTTGTGTTTATAGACAAAATATTGGTGCATTTTAAATATTGCTTTTTCTAACAGGAAAGGTTATTTCCGAAAGATAGAGCGTGTAACTGCTAAAGAGACTATATTTCAAGGAAATATGGAAACTCCAGTCCAAATCTGGCCAGTTCTGTATGCTCAGTGCTTTCTCACTGCAGCATGACAAGCAGACTTGCCAGACTCACTGAGGTCTGACTGTGGCTATCAACAGCTCCTTCCTTCCCAGCCATGCTGCTGGCTGTGGTAGAAGCTGAGAAACTGCCTGAAATTAGGACTCTTTTGGTCAAAGCAGGGTGTCTGGCAAAGCTACAGGGAAATCAAGATGACAATCAGAAAAACTTGATTCAAACTGAAATTTAAAAAAAAAAAAAAAAGGAAAAGTTGCTTCCCACAAAATGGTATCAGTATAACTAAATTGACTTAGAAACAACTTCAGTTGAAGTGGTAATCTATTTTTTACTTCAATGAGGTCTTAGTCTCACATCAATGTATGCTGTGCTGTTTTGGATACCTAGATAATACCACTTAGCTACAACTCCAACAACAGCAGCAAGAAAAAACTCACTGTTCAGTGGTTTCTTTGCGGCCAGGCATTGAAGGAAATCTCCACATGTTTGGAGGAAATAGTGACTTTCCCCCCTGATACACACCAGATATGCTACCTGAGAGAAAAAATGTCTTTTGCAAAATGTGTGTAAACCCCACTCTGAGAGTTCACTGACTGCAGATTTCTGGCTGTAGACAAAGGAAACTCAGCGAGTTCAGTGTAGACCAAGCACTTTACACTTCCAAATTCACCAAAAGCCTTTTAAAATTGGAGACATGGAATATATAATTTGAAAATTAACTTAATGAAGGGTCAAAACCACTAGAAGACCTAAATCATAACTCTGGTGAGAATGACAGTCAGAACACAGTAGTCTTTAGAGATTCTTAAGTGGGATTTTTTGCTCATAATTAAAAAAAGCAAATAAATAAACTTACCTTTGAATTTCATATTCTTACGCAGTAATTATGGAATATTTTCATAGTGAAGTTATAGGTGAATTTTGACTCAATACAATTTTGAGAGTAAGGGACACTTAAAATGCATTTGAAAAGAGGTTACCTCCGTTTATTTACATGTGTTTCCTGTCTAAAGTAACAGAATGCAACAATTTTGTAGTGCACCTTCATATGGAAACAATTTAAGGTGAAATCATCAGAGCTAGCAACAGGCAGGGTATCCTGTGCAAGGCATGCTGAATAAACTGCTAAAAGGTTTTTGTTCTACATACTAAACTTACTAAATCTTGATAATGCCTGTCTGAAAAAGCATATGAGATTTTATAACCTAAACTTGAATTTTCCAGCTTGGTGTTGGAAGTCACTAATCACAGCAACTAATGTATAAACTAATATAAAAATGAACAATTCTACTCTGCTTTACAGATATCATTCATTTGAATATTACACTTTTATCACAGTGAATTTGTCATGCTTCTACCGATGAAATATGGACATGGCAGATGAAAGAAACAATAAAAGTATTATAGCATTCTGCAACTTATTAATTAGGCTATAGGGAGCCTAAACAGTGTTAAGAATGTTTGGAAGGAGTTATTTATCTTTATTTTAGATAATAGAGTTTCATTCTTTTCCCATTTCAGGAATATTAAGAAATTAATTCTGTGAGAAAATGCAGATGTAGTACGTGCAAAAGATCAAAAATAACTTTTCCTTAGCTAACTTTTCCTTCTTGTTTGTATCTAAAGACCTTGAAAGAATGAAAGTAAATTTTTTGCACAATAACAAAGGAAAAAACCTGCTTTGTAGTGTGCAATGTTCCCATTTCTAGTCTTGCTTTCATAAAGTTTGAACTTTAAAAATAGTAAAACTCACTCATATTTAAGTATTCATATTCAGTTTCAGTTTCAGTCTGAAGTTTATAATTTGAATCAGAGTTCAATAGCAAGAATTACTCTCTATTTCCACCCTTTGTTGTACAAAATAATATGAGTACTTATATTCCTTATTTTTACATTCTTCATCATTAGGATGTTTCAAGCTCTTCCCCTCCCTCCTACTCTTATTGCTGTATTGTGCTGCTTCTGTCATCTGAAGCCTTGTTTTGACAAAGGGTCACTTCAGAAATGCAGTCTAAGTCTGATTATGTCTTTAGTTTCATTTTTCTCTATTCTGATTGTGATTTTTTTCACTGTAATAATAATAGTAATAATAATAATAGTAATATAGCATGATTTTCCTTTTAAAATATTGAAACAACTGGAATTTTGCTTGTATTTTTGCAATCCTATCTCTGGGGCTTTTTTTTTCTTGATCAGTGGCTATACAGTGTCTCTGTTTTCTTAGCCAGGTCTTTTCAGATAGATAGATAGATAGATATTTAGTTCCTTTTTACCTTTTTAAACCCTTAAGTTATTTCATCCTTCAGGCTGGAAGAATTCCTCAAGCTCTCTTTCATCATTTCACTGCCAGTCACCTCCTTTTTTTGCAGAAAACTCTCTTATGTAAATAATTTCTATACTAAATAATTTCAGCTCGCATCTTGAACAGTGCTGCATGTATTTACGAGCTTTTCTTATCAATTTTCTACAGCATTTTGTGTGAAACAGATAATTTTTGTACTGTATTATTAGGCTTTTCTGTGTTGTTCATCCCTTTATTCTTCCCCTCAAAACCAGCTGGTTTTTAGTTGGAAGGAAGGCTTTCTTCTTTATTGCATGAGCACAGGGCAGAAGTGCACAATGTTTGCACTGCTGTGCCATCTGCATCAATTTACTGACAGAAGAATCTGTCACTGATAAATAAATCTCACAAAACGTGAAGTGTTGTCTAGTAGTGTCTCTTCTACGACTTTTTTTTTTATCTGTCAGATCTCTGTGAGTCAGTTATCACTTTGAATTCAAGACAGTCTTTCAAAAATTCAGCAATCTCATAGTAGGGTAGCTTCGTCTCTTTTTTTTTCTTTTCTTTTTTCCCAAATAATAGTTGATTGATGACTTTGACTGCTTTCTCTTAACAGTGATGAGAAGCAAAATCTTCTGGAAGACTTAGTCAGGCTGATTCTGTCTTGCATTACAAACGAATGTGGGCAAATAAGTAACAATTTCTAAAGACTGAGCCCTATAATTCCTAAATGTTAGTGAGTTTCTAGCCATGCAAATGCATGATGGATGAGAGCATTATTCCTTCTCCAAAATAGGTGAAGGCTGGTGAACTGCAATCTCAGAACTTCTCTGTAAGCACCAAGTTCCAATTGCCATCACATACTGTTACAAGCATCAGTTCATATAATCTGCTATAGCTTTTTCCTAAGACTTACAGAATCCAGGCTTGTTATAATTTGCGTTATTTGTTGTGCACCCACAGGTTAACACAGCAAAACTAATTCTTTGGGAAGGTTCACAAAAGCTTAGTTTCCAAACTGCCCATTTTTCACTGTAGTCTAAGTCAGGTCTTTCAGGGTGGAAAGTACATAGACAGCTGGAAGGTTTTCATGTCACGATTTTTAAGAGTCAGAAGCGTGTGCTGCCATCTAAATTGGACTGTGTATGTTATGTCTAATTGGTTGTGTTCTATAAATTCAGTGTATATTTTCCTTGGAATGAATGCTCTCCCCTTCTGCTGGACCATGCACAGCTATTGTTGCTGTGGGGCTCTGCAGAGTCCTCAGCACATCCTGCAGGAGATGGCAGTGTGAAGGATCTTTTATAAACAGGACTCCGTTTGTCTCTGTGAGAAGAAGGAGCTGACTCAAGGAATCTGATAGTCTTCCAAAGAAAACATCTGCTTTAAATATATTTGTTTGGATTCCAGTCAGCACACCTAGGACTTGCATAATTAGCTTAGACTACAGAGTTCCCTTTTCAGAAGATACATTTATATAAATAAGCCATGCATTTTTCATTAAGCAAATACTCCTCCTTTCTTTTTTCTTTTTTTAAATTATAAATTCAGGCTTGCATTTTAACATCCATTTTTGCAAAGCAAAGATCAATTGAGAATCTTTTTCAACACAATTTTTTTATGACATTTATTCTGCTGTACTTATATTGGAGAAGTGTCTTGCAACCATCTGATCAATATTTCAATGAAAGAATGTATACATTTATAAGCATGCTTTTGATGCCAGTAATTTATTATTTACTAAATAAAATATTAATATTGTACTTTTTACTACTTTTAATCCTGCATTATTTTGATATCTACATTATTTTAAATGCACAGAGTAGAGTTTTAAAATGAATTATGGTACTAAATGACTGAAGTTTACCCTTCTTAAAGGTCTGATTAACTAAAAATACCTAAAATACAGTTTTTATTTCAACTTAAGCAGCTCCTTAGAAGATCCAAGAAGAAATGAAACTCAGTTAGTGGTTCTTTCTCCATTCATCTTGTGCCATTCCACACCCCATGATTCCACTGAAGCAGAATCTCTTATCATACAGCTGTGCAACTTTAAAAGGATTCTTTTTTTAGAATTGGGTTAATGGTTATGCATACCTTTGGTATGAAGATCAAGCCTCTCAAATGTTCAGACATTCACCGCTGGCAATTAAATCTTTCACTTTGGGTCAAATTCAGCCTGGAGTGACAATTTCATAATATATATTGCAGGTGTGCCATAATACAGTAGGCCTGAGGATGGTATTTCAGGCATAAAAGTAGTTTCTAGGCCATTTTTTGCAATTCATACAACCCAGATGAAACTGCTCTTAATTTGATCCGTTACTCTTTATGTCCCATCTGATTTCAAGTCAGTGCTAGACCTGTGGAAACAGGAGTTTTGCCTGGGTTGAGTGTATTCCTGTGAGACAACATGATTCTGTTCTGAATTATCTCAAATTATCCCTTGTGCTCTCTCTGTACAGAATGATGTGTTATGGGAGAAGTGCAGTTGCATGTTTGGTGGAACTTTTTGGTTTTTTCTTGCCATTTTTAGAAGTCTTCAGGCATAGACTGGGTAAAGAATGCTGACAATAATTCAATATGTTCCTTCCACCTGTGCATGTGATTGACTGAGAGAAGCTGGCCAAGTGTCCCTCTTTCTGGTTGTGGGGAATTCTAGTCAAAAATCTATTCATATTAATTATCTATAATTTTCAAAAGCAGTTGTATACAATAGTTCTGCGTAGTATGGAGACAGTCATGTTGGCTGCTGACTTCCTTTTGATGTCACTTCTGAGATAATAATACAGATTTTGTTTGTTTGATGTTGATCAGGTGTTTACTCTGTTATGGATTGCTGACTGGATGGTGCATCACTTCTGGAAAAAAGGAAAAGACCCTGACAGCTTTTCTATCCCTTATCTCACTGCACTGGGAGATCTGCTTGGAACTGCCTTATTAGCTGTAGGTTTTCATTTTCTGTGGCTCATAGGTGACAGAGATGGTGATGTTGGTGACTGATTATCCCAACGATGCAATGACTTTTCCTGGAATACTGACAAGATCACTCCACTTGAGGGTCCTCAAAGTGTTTGTTCCATTTCATCTAAGTTAATCCAGCTGACACAGACACAAAACAGCCTTAATGATTTTAGTTTGCTTTGCTTTTAAAAACTTGGATGGAACTAGGATACTTGAGACTTTTATTCTGAAACCAAGGTGAGTTGCTGGTAGTTGAAGATATCTGAGTAGGCACAGTGAAGGGCAGATCAATCCTTTATCAAGTTTTCAAGTTTTTAAAGACCTGGTCTTTTGAAAGAACAGATCCTTACCTGTATTGCAAGCCAGAACAATCTGATTGCTCATTGAGTGGTGGTGAAGAAGAGGATAACACCTTGCCTTGTCTTTCCCTCCCAGGGACAAAGTGGGTATATTTTTTCATTTTGCCACAAGAGAGTAGACCTCAGTTTAATTCCTTTTCATAGCCATTGCCTAAAGAGTTGATGATACATTCTCACTTTGCAATTTCAGTGCTGTAGCTCTCTGACCATCGCAGACCTGATCCCAATAATGACTGTTATGATCCACTCATTTTGTCACAGGCTTTATTTTCTGTATAGGAGTATGACCATCATAGTTTATAAAATGAGACTCTTGAAAAGTGTCTGCAGGACTGAGCCTGTTTTCTTTGTGCTAAAATGAGCAACCTTATTATTTTGCTGTTGCAGTTTATTAAAATGAAAATAGTAAAAGCAAATAATAATGTGATACTGACCTGGTCAATAATAATGGGTGAATGATTAAAACTCCTCGTGTTGGAAAGTGTATGTTCATTTAGCAACTGAAAAGATGTTTAACTAACTGATATTAATGGTGTTGTGATGGCCAGTATCCTGATTTTAATGAAGTATTTAGAGGTGTTGATTTAACTGTATATACTGATCCCTGCTTGAAACTTGCAGTATAAAAGATGAAGTTTCTTTTTTAGGCACTTAGGAAGTTACATAAAATTCTGGAATTCCAGAGCTATGCCATCAATTTCTGAGCAGAAATCCCTTCTATCAGGGGATCTGAATTCAGGCTGTGGAAATAATATGGCCAATAAAGAAAATGCTGGCTTCTCAATAACTTCTCCTATTTGTAGACCTGAATATTTCAAATAATACATTGATCATGAGGACTCTGGTTGCCACTTTGTAAAAATACTAATTGAACTGCTCTGTTTTAAAATCTCCTGGGAGTTCCTCATAACATATGTTTTTAAAGATGACAGCATACATCCTAAAGGCATAATTAATTAAACAAATCATATTTTAAATGTTGTGACTGAAAGTTTTAAATGATGAGATTTAAATTAAACAACTGAATCCATTTATCAGCATATGGTTTAATCCTGTAAACATTAGTCATGTGCTTTATGCATACAAATGCTTTTTGATTTGATGGACCTACTCAGCTGAGTAGATCACGTGGATAAGTGTTAATGGGACTTCTGGATGTGTTGGTCACCTTAAACTCTTTGGAAGTTCAAAGTGTTTGCAACTTCAAAAATTAAACCAGCTATTCAGTGCCTACACGTGGATTTAGATGCCTGAATTTTAGCTCCCTCATTTAAACCTTTTTATTTAAGCCTTTTCTTACAGTTATTATAATATAGATGTTTGAATGAATGATATGTATTATGTCTTTTATTATGTGAGAGAAAGATGAAATCTTTCTAACTTCAGGTTCTCAGACTTTTCTTAGTTTGTATTGATGTTATTTAAAATCGTTTCTTGTATGTAGCATTGCGGGAAATATTAAATTGTTTCAAATGGAAGAGATGTAACTCAATTTTTTTTCAATTGCAGTTATTTATTTTTGATACAGCTGTAGATGCAGATTTTTTATTTCTGTTAGAACTGCCATCTGAATCAACTAAACTGACATTTCAAGCACTTATTAGAGTTACTGGACTTTAAGGTAATTTTTAAATGAATTGCAGGATTCTTAAAAATTAAATTTCATGAGATACTTGCGACCTGTGCTTATCTGATGCTCGAGGGAGCTGTAGCATTTAGTCCTGGCAATATCCTTAGTAATTAGTATCCTAAATATTTTCACAGTAAATAAGCAACTCTTGGTACAGTGTGATTGTTTAGGTCACCATACTGGGGAAGAAGGGTTACATGAGTCAAATTCAGTAAAATTTGAAAATGGGAAATATATTGACAGACTGGAATAATCTGGGCTTGGAAACAGTAAGTGATGGAAAAGTGGAATGGGCAAATGTGGTGTTTCAAAAAGGGAAAAGTCAATTGCATGGCTGAGAGAGCAAAAGCCTTACTGTGGGAAAGAAAAAGGTGCAAATTTTCAGTCAGCATTCATGATGAGAAGCAAGAGCAAACAGAAGGAAGTTATTTGGAGAAAAGAATCAAAAGCACAGCCAAACTTGTTTCTCAGGAAGGGAAGAAAAATATAACTCATGTTGAAAGGACTTGGGGAAGAGGTGTAAAAAGATACTTCAGGGAATGGTGGAAGTGAGAATAAAAAAGAATTCTCTCAGATATGATTAAAGAGGAGTTTGAGTGAGGAAAGAAGTATGACACTGATAAAACAGGGAAACCTTGACATCTGGAAGAACAAGGAGTAAATAATCTATGATGTGCAAAGGGGTTTGATTCCTGTGTGAAAGGAGCATTTTGGGAACTGACAGGGTTTGTGAACTCTGCTGCTCTGTCATGTGGTGTTGTGGAGGCAAAAAGCTCTTCCCACATTTCATGTGTTCCAGTCATGAGGATAATATGGGAGATTTCACAAAAGAGGGCTTGGATAGCAGAGAATTTTCTCAAGTACTCAAAAGCTGGATTCCCTAAACCAATTTTAATTCTAGTCAAGTCAACCTCTTCACAGTGTTCAACCTACTTTGATTTTTTAAACACAGCCCAGTAACAGTGAATTACTTCACTGAATATGTGGGTAAGAAACATTACCAGAAATTCTGTCAGAGACAAATGGTGTGCTTTTTGTACTGCTAAAAACACACAATTGAAAGGGACATCCTGAGATGTTGTTGTCTCTTGTTATCAAAGCAGCCATATTTTATAATCTTGCAGATAAAATGATGACTCTTGGTATTAAAATTCATCTTTTCCTCCTCTCCATCTGCCAGAAGATTCTTTCAAACCTTCCTTTATAATCTGCCTAATTAGGGCTATGGCTGATTCACTTCTCTTTGCTTTCCTGTCAGCCTGGAGCACTTAGATTCCTGCTTGTATCAGCTCCCTCACCTCATCTGAGCTCTAGGTCATCCCAAAGCTCCTCCTGCAAATTCTTGTTCCATTTTCATCCTGAGGAGCAGAAGCTGCAGGTGCTTTGCCTTACAAGTTCCTGTCTGTCCCCTCAGTTGCTCTGAGGTGCTCAGTAACTCTGGTTTGGCCACTCTCAGTCTGCTCTTACTTTCCCTCTACTTCAGAAATACCTCTAAGGTAAGTAGGAGTGCAGGCAGTTATTGGAAATGGGTGTGATTTTCCATTCTGAAGGACTCTGTGACGTCTCAGTTGCTCTGAGTTTGCATGAAAGAGGATAATCTCATTGGTAAAGCACAACCAGATGCAGCTCTAAAATTTGGAGTCATCAGTGTTTCAAAACACAGGTGTTTTCCTGTATAAATGATCATTCTAGTGAGCTACTGAATGACTTCAGCTTCTTTTTATATAGCCAGGATTGTTCCTCAGCTTTATTATGCTGTTTGACATAGGGGAGGATTCTTCTTTTAACATATGTAGATCTTTATTTTGATTTTTATAGCATTACTGTACACCTTGTCTTAATCTGTGATGTTTAAATTGGCACAATAATCTCCCACTCCCATGTTGAAAATATTAATTTCACTGGGATTTTTAGAATGCTGATGAGAAACCGGTCAGCAGCAAAATAATTTCACTCTTTTTTACAATTTGCAAACCCAATTAGACTTTTTTCATACAAAGATTGGAACAGCATGAGGATTAAGGCTTTACAAATGCAGGAGAGTTTGCAGAATCAGAATTCAAAATAAGACCTATCATCTTTTTAATGTATTTGCTATTTCATTTCAGCTGTGAGCATCACAAAAAGCTCTCTTAAGTCCAAGAATAGCTCAGAATACATCAGGAAACAGTAGTGTAAGTACTCTGTGAAATGAGGCATTTGAAATTCCTTATTATTATTATTATTATTATTGTAATGGTTAAATTGCTATTGCAAATGAGATTGTCTCTTTAGAGGTGCAGAAAATGGCAACAGGAGATGGTAATTGAATTATAACCTTTTCTGACAAACGTAGGGTAATGTTCACAAATAGCACCAAAAGGACTGGAAGTGCTGGGAAGTCTC
Source organism: Grantiella picta (assembly GCA_013397955.1). Lineage (NCBI taxonomy): Eukaryota > Metazoa > Chordata > Aves > Passeriformes > Meliphagidae > Grantiella > Grantiella picta. Next base: position 193,256 of record VZRM01005292.1, read on the forward strand.
TTAGTAGGATTTTTCTTTTATTTCTGCCTTAATTTTTTGTGACACCATACATTGTTTAAATTGTGTTCTCTAATCCATTCCTGACCACATGAGTCTGTTGCTCAGTCATATTTTGGATTATAATTTTCCCATATGTATTTGAAGTTAAAAAATCAGCTTTTTGTATATAGCATATATGAAGATATATATATAATATATATAAAGAACTAAGTGTGTTTAGTCATTTAAGCCTCATTCTGCTAATCCTACAGGAAAGTCTTTCTGGTAAATTCAGTGAAAATTTGATCATCATGCATGCTGTGCATGAATACTCTGGGCAATCCAATATTAGCAAGACATGAATAATTCACAATTAAAGCTAAGAACTGATATGTTTACTAAATATACAAGATTGCCATATTCTAGATGTGTACCCAAGAGCAGAGTCATTCAGCACTGGCACGGCTGGAGGGGCTTTATCTTCTCTGCAGCTAAAAATTAATTTGATTCCAAGTCCTGCTAGTTGTTTATTTAATATGCAGGGTGGTTCATCATATCCTCTCTTTATGCTTTTATTTTTCAGTCCAAACTATACTTGAAATATGCTTCTGCCTTTACTTAGCATTCTTCAATTTGCTCTTTTGGGATATTGTTTCCTCTTCAAGAGTTGCTTGAAGTCATGAGAGGTCAAAGAAGTGATTTCCTTGAATAATTCTAAATCTGCTTTTTTGCAAGTGAAATAGGGTCCTGAATGAATTACATGGTAGACATCCACTGACTTCTGAACAGTTCCTCAAGATTTAATAATGCTAAGTTTTCAGATTTACACTTTAATTTTTATTATGAATAGGATCTTTAAAGGATTTTGTCTGTTTACTAACTTTTGTCAGTCATCTCCTGGTTCAGATTAATGACATTTTTGCTGTGTCCCATCTACAGTAGAATAGTGTTTTAATAAATCTGACATTCTAAGTGGTATTTCACTTGTTTTATACTTGAGAAGTAATCATCCACTGCTTTCCTATGAATCCTCTTACTGTGGTTAGCTTTATATTATCCAAAGCCCTTTTTTCCATTTCTGTTTCTGTTTTCTCAGTGCTGACCCAGCTAATTATTTATTACCTTAGAGTATCCAGGGTTCTGGAGTAACATGAGAACATACCTCCACCAAAAATAAGATGCTGCAAACCAAGTTTGTCACTCCTTGCTCAGGAACAGGGATGGAGCCTAATGCTCTGCATTTCCCAGCATGGAATACTATTTTATATTTGTAGGTTTTAATCAGCTTCTAGTACCCCTGGTAAAGGTTCTGCTGGGTAACATGAAACACACTGCAGTGAGCAAAGCAAGGTTGTTCACCCCACTGTGTTCTCCAGCATTTCCTCTAATTTAATTCTCAGTGTCTCACAGGGAGACTCCCCAAATGGAGACTTTCCATCTTAGATTTCCTCCCATCTTGCAATCCTTTTCTGCAGTTGTGCAGAGTTAATTTCTCACCTGAATTGCACTCAGCTGTGCTTCCTTCTAATCGCTGCACCATTGACTTCAAGGGCTTTTTTCATTAAGAAATTGTGGATTTAATTTTTGAAATTTTCCTAAGTGAAAAAGGGAGGCTTTAAAAGCATCTGCTTTGGTAATGATACATACAGCACGTAAAATCGTATTGCACAGAGAAGGAACATTTCTGTGATTATCTAGAAAATTACCTTGTAAAATTAATTCAAACTAGTGAAGTTGTTATATCCTTCCATATAACTGAAGGCAAATTTCTTAATAAATCATGAATAGCTGTAATTCCTGAAAGGAATATATTTTGTTTTTCTTGAATGGGGTCTCAGCATTTACCTGGACACCTCTGCAAATACTGCTTGCCTCTCCACAGTGTGGCTGCTTGTTCTGATTTGACCTTTCTTTCTAAATTAATTTCTTTGAAGTTTAAAAAATAGTAAACAATGCAGTGATTGATTTCATTCATAGAACATTCACTTTTTAAAAAGCCCTCACTTTAGACATAAAATTAAACCGGTTTTAGCTGGAATAGTTATCTGCTAAAGGAAGTTTGACTAAATTGAGCCTAAGGAAGGCTTAGGTAAAGGTTAAACCCTGACTTTGCATAAGTTTTTATGGGAAATTGGAGCTGCTGTGGGTTGCAGATTTTGACTTGATGTAGAGCTGCAAATACCTGCTGACAGCACAGAGACCTCTTGCTGCTAAAAAGTCATGAATTGTCACCGTAAAATTCTAGTTTTTAGAATAAGCCAAAGCCTAATGGTTAAACTCTTATTATTCAGCTGCATGTTACCCTGACAGCTTTATGTATTTGTGAAAAAAATAGAAAACCAGGGCATAAACTTTGGATTGATTTTTTTCTCTGACTGAGGAAAACAGCTTTGGTGGTTGTTTGTTTTTTAATTAAAAACTCTGATTGATATGAGATTTTCAAGCCCACATAATTTTACTGCAAGCTCTCTATCTCATTTTCCAGCAAGATCTTTCCATTTGTTGCATGGTGATAGGACGTGAACTCCTAAACACCTAAAGGAATGTTAGCTCAGGCTGCCTTTACTCAAAAAAATAGGGACAGTCAATGGGGAAGTCAGTTATGTTATTAAAATATTGGCAGAATGTATTTTAAACAATGCCTCAATGAATGATAATATTTTTTTATATATTTTTCTCTGTGAATAAGTCATTACTCTTGGCTCTAAATGCCTCCGACTTAGCCAGCAGAAGTTTTTCATTGGCAGTGTTTTATTGACAGTTTATTAAACTCTGAGTTGAATCTCAGAGTCCAGAGGCTCAAGCTCACCAGTAGTGACATTTCAAGTAACAGGGGAAGCAGCTGACTTCTTGTCATGCCAACAGGGAAGATGAACTTGATTTTTCTCTTTTAACACAGATTTCCTTTTAAAACTGATTTGCATGCAATCTGGGGAGGTGACATTTGAATATGTTGCCTTTTAGCGCGCTGAGGAGTAAAACCAGACTCTAATATTCTGAAATTTCCATTCTTTGGCAATGTTGTAAGTGCTACTGGAAAAGCAAGATGTTTTTGTGTGGCATCAGGAGCCTTGTATGTGGTGATGTATAACAGCTAGTGAGAAAGGCATGGTGCTGCTGGCTGGCAAATATAATCTCTGGTTTCTGCACTGCTGGTGCCTTCACTTCTTTAATTTTTTTTTTCTTTTCCCTCCCATTCCCCATATTTTTAATTATTTTGTAATTTTGATGGAATGCAATGCAATGTATTTTCACCCAAACACAGGCTGGGTTTGTGCCTGCACAGAGAGCCTGCTGCGACCATGGGAAAAGGTTTTCTTCTAACTTTGCATCATCTCCACTGGACTTAGCTCACTTGGGCCAGAGGACATCTCAGTCCTGTCACTGTCACATCCCCCAGAGCTGCTACCCTGGGACAGCTGGTGGGTACCAACAGGAAGGGATTTCATAAATCTGCAATTATTTATTGGATAAATTGAGGCTTTCCAAAAGGACAAATCCCCAAGCTTCCTTCCAGTGGTGCAAACCCGGTTTTGTCAGTCTCCTGGCAGTACCAGGGATTGGCTTTTCTTTCCACTATCTTACAAACAGAGCAGATCACCCCAGAGCTGTGCTGAGGCCACTTCCTACCCCATTACCCCCAAAATGGGAGTTTTTGATTTCAACTCTGTAAAGTCCCCCAGCTCCCTCCCTCCCTTCATGGTTGAGTTCTGCACCTGCTGGTTCCCCCGTGCTCCCCTGGCTGCCCACTGACCCCATGCTGCCCAGGGATTTTCTCCTGGCCCGCTTCTGCTCCCCTTTGGGAGCACAGATATCCGTGCAGCTGCCTGGCTGTCAGGGCAGTGCTGAGGCTCATGCAGTGCCAGAACAGAACTGCATCACTCTGAAGTGTGTGCATTCCTTGCCCTGCCCTGCCACGCTGCTGAGGGAGGCAGAGCAATCAGCACAGGGCCCCAGCCAGGTTAATTAATCACTCCTTAGACTGAGTCTTTATCGAGACCTTCTTAATTATCTCCCCCTCCAACTGAAACTGTAGAGGAAACAAATCCCCAATGTTTGGAAATGTGAAGATTGTTGTCTTACTGCTGCATAGCCACACTGTGAATTTGGGCAGCTATGCTGCAGTTCTTCCTATTAATGAGGTTGTGGGGTGCGAGGTTGCAAGGCTGTGGGGTGTTTGAGGAAGAACAGGCTTGGCCAGTGCCTTACAGTGAGCTGTGACACCTGCTCAGCAGTTTTCCTATTTCCTGTTTGCTCTCAGTGTGAATAATGTTTGCTGTGTGGGGAGTGGGGCTGGCAGATTCAACGGTCTGTTTGTCACTGGTGGGGCTGTCCCCAAAACCTGGCATCCACTTTTGGGGCTTTCTCGAATCAAGGGGGTTGCTAAGATGCCAGAGATGGAATACCAAGATGTTCAGTGACCTAAACATATCACATACAAAGGGATCTCGAGTTTGTCTTGGTAGTTTTCAGTTTGGGGTTAGATGTGGCCTCAGTGAAAAGTAAGGACAAACCACTCAGGCTGGAAATGTTTAACTCAAAGCCATTTCTAGAGGATCCATATGAAGGTGGGCAAGGATGTGGCCTGAAGGATATCAGACATCTGGAATGTCATCATCTGGCTGGCTCTAAAACACCCCTGGCTTGAGGGGAGACAATATTTCTGGGCATGTGAAAGTCTTAAATTGCCAACCCAGGATGCTGTTAGAGGAATTTACTTTCCTGCCCCACAGCAATAGATAGTTTTGAGTCTTCTATCTGTCCTGCCTAAAATATACAATGATGCAGGAGAGAAAGCAAAGCCGTGCAGACAAAAATCCCACCCTGAAAAGTCCACCATAAAAGCATGAGCCATAAATAAAGCACACAGAGAGGGATTTTCTTTCTTCAATTTAATTGAAGTTACTTAGAAAAATAATCAGGCTTGAATGGCTTTTTTAAGGAAAGATTCATGAGCAGTTCACACTTGTGTTGGCAATGTATAATTTATCTTTTTTTCTTTATTAACAGTATATTTAAGTATGAGGAGATACTTTTCTACAACAAGCCTTCTACTGCATACAAATAGGTTAAAAAAAAAAAAATCCAACCCCACATTGATGTTAAATTATTCGTACACATTGTATTGTGCATGCATGTAAGAAAATAACACTCTCTGTAACAAGAGTAATAGTAAGGACAGTCCCTTTTTGTACCTGAAAAGTGCAGCAGACTACAGTGAAACCCTAAAACATCTGGGGTCAACTTACTTCTAAAAGCACTTCTGCTCGTGGATTATGTATTTCACTTGTCCTACACAGCGCATGGTTCAGGCAGTTTGCACATTCTTGTGATAATGATGTTTATGGTTTATGAAGAGGCTGAGCCAGGTTTGGGGGACATCTCCCCCCAGGAGTCACCCCCAAGTCCAGATGGGCCAAATCCAGCCTGCACTCCAGGTTAAGGTGCTTGGGGCCATCTGGGGAATGAGCCAGCTGGGGGTGTTGTGCCAGGTGTGGAGCTGCCAGCACTGCTGGGCTCAGCGCTGGCACTGCCAAGGGATGGGAGGATCAGAGCTCAGAGATGGGGATTGCTGCTCAGAGATGGGGATCAGCTGTCAGAGAATGGGATCCAGAGTCAGAGATGGGGATCAGGAGCTCAGAGATGGGGATCAG
>VZRM01005292.1:199057-304044 GCA_013397955.1 Grantiella picta
GCTCAGAGATGGGGATCAGAGCTCAGAGATGGGGATCAGAGCTCAGAGATGGGGATCCCAGCTCAGAGATGGGGATCAGCTGCTCTGAGATGGGGATCAGAGCTCAGAGATGAGGATCAGCTGCTCTGAGATGGGGATCAGAGCTCTGAGTTGGGGATCAGAGCTCAGAGATGGGGATCAGCTGCTCAGAGATGGGGATCAGCTGCTCAGAGATGGGGATTAGTGCTCAGAGATGGGGATCAGCTGCTCAGAGATGGGGATCAGCTGCTCTGAGATGGTGATCAGAGCTCAGAGATGGGGATCAGCTGCTCAGAGATGGGGATCAGAGCTCAGAGATGGGGATCAGCTGCTCCAGCAGTTTTAGGGGGCTGTGCACAGAGGTGGGGAGCAGGAATTTCCTCACTGGGCCCTCTCTGTGCTCATCACTACTCAACCTAATTCATGCTCACCCTTCTACAGCAGCAGCTTCCAGGGTGGCCCTTGCAGCCCCATGGGCACATCTGAATTTTACATTTTGCTGCAGCTCAGTGCTGGAGTGAAGAGTTAGGGGGTAAAGCCAACCCCTTTCCCCAGCTGCCCCACTGCAGGCGGTGGCTGCCAGTTCACCCACACGAGGACAAACAGCCCTGAAGGTCCTCCTGTGTGGCTACAAAGATATTTTGGCTCAGTCAACACACTCAATAGATCAGAAGAAAGGGCTATTCCTTAATATTTATCATCCTGCTCTGAGCTATTGAGGGCTTGCTGCTCACTGCACAGGACAGGAGCATTGTCCAGCACTCAGCTGTTCATTTTAAACACAGATCTGCAGCATTCACAGCCCCTCAAAACAGATACAGAGCACTAAATAGCCAGGTTGTAGCAGCTTGGGATCAAGGTTTTCCAAAAGCTAGTGACTTAAAGCACCCACTTAAGTCCACATAAAAGCCTTCTCAGTGCTGAGCATCCACCTGTAGAGCAGCCCTCTGTGGGGAGCCAGAATTTGGGTAATTGAACCCAAAAGTGTTGCTAAAAATCCCAGCTGGAGCAATGGTCACCCCTCAGATCTCCTGAACATGTTTTTCACCTAAAGCTTGTCTATCACAGTGACCATATAGAGGTTTTGTATCTCCAAAGCTGTGAAACTACAGAGAGTATTTCAGAACAGATAAAAATGTGGTGATGGTGCCAGGGAGAAGTACAGAAAGAAAGGGAGAAGCACACCCTGTTTTTCAAATATTTACTTTCAGAAGCAACTTTTGTTTTAAATGAAAAAATCCACCTCACACTGTTGGAGGGATTAACAGCTAACTGAGAAGAAAACATGAGCACTGTGGGATTCAAGACCAAACTAGCACACAAATAATTTGTAAAGTAGTACTGGGGGGGGGAGAAGGGGAATCTGCCTCAGACAGTTGTTTTTTTAACAAACACACAAACACTGAACTGGGAACATAAGAAAGCCAGGGCACACTGTGAGGGGCTTGCAAGAGCTCCACACATTCAAAATGAGACAAAACTGCCAGCAATCAGCAATGGATGAGGAATTCAGAGTGGTCAGACACAGCCAGCCCTTTGCTGGCCACTGGACCAGCAAACCTGGTTATAAACAGGGCCTGGGTTATGAAAACTGTGGGTGTTCCAGAATGGAAAAGAGTTTTATTTGTATGGTATGATAGAAAAAATAATGTCCCAAGTCATGCCTAAAGACCAAATCCAATTGTGAAAGGACTTCAGCTACTGTTTATTATGTTGATTTGTTTTTCAATGAGATTTATTCAGCAACTTATTTTTATCAAATCAAATGCAAACTATTTCTCTTCTTTAATCACATCTGCATCCTGGAAACTAATATAATTCAGTGGATATTATTGGCTACTGTACAACATGACATTTTTCAGGATCTGGCTCTGATACTGTTAAAACAGCTCTGCCTTGAGCTGAGTTTATTTAAATAATCAGTAATTTTTGAAAGGGCTTGTTTTGACCATAAGATTGACACGCAGGCAATTTAAACCCCCATTTTTAACCATCTATCAGCTTTAAAACAGATTTTAGATTTTCACAAGTGCCTCAGTTTAGCCTCTGCCTCCTTTTGCCCATCAGCTGAGGTGGCTCCAGGGCATTCCCCAGCACACCTCACCTGCATCCAACTGAGGCAAACTCCTGGAGAAACCTGAACTTCTGCTCCCACCAGCTGGCTAACAGATCCCCACTGAAATCCCATTTCTCGTTGCTTATCTGCTGTGTATTGATTACTATTTGCTTACCCCAAATAAACAATCTGCCATCCCCAAAAGCTGTTAAACACAAAACAACTGCTACTGAGACATTCCCCTTAAGAAAGAAGGTCATGGTCTTACACTAGAGCTGACTTAGATGGATTTCTAACCCACTGGAACTTAGAAAAATCCCTCTCAATGGTATGTAGGCAGCAACTGAAAAAGAAGGCTGCTTCTTCTGCTGAGGAAAAAACCATGAAATCAGCATGTAGGAAGATGAGACCTTTTTTATTGCCTTGCAGGCTTAGAGAATCAATATGAGGATGACTTTTTGACTTTTTAAATGACATGCCCAGATTGTTTATAGCAACACCACATGCCCGGTGTCTCTCGAGCCACTTTTGGTTGCCCACCTTAAGATTGATTTGGGAGGCATGACTTGAGGAGGATGGAGTTCCCTGCAGCCCCATCCTGGATATGAATTAAGTCAGTGCCAATTGCTTTGGGCATTCAAAAATCTCTTACAGTCGCTTTCCAAATGCTGATTTTTTCTGATGGACCATCCCCAATTCATGTGGGCTGGCAGACTGCAAACTAAGAGACAGTGGGACTGGTGATATTCTCCATAAACTCATTAAGACTTATAAAAGGCTCATGGTTTCTTTTCCTAAGGAATACATTCACATTTCTTTCAGTCATGGGTTTTACATATCATGAATCTACCCAAATCTGTTTTATTTTCCTTTTCAGGCCTAGAAAGATAGATTTTGTACTAGTATCAAGTGCAACATCACTTTCTAAAGAACTTATTTTCACCGCTCTTCTCAAAGTGTTTATCCAGAACCATTCCCATATTTACCTACATCAGTGGCTAATGGAAGAATATTATTACCCAGAACAAGCTCAATTGAAGAAAGCACAAAACCAGACTCCTTTTGTCCACATGTTATCTTATCTCTGCTGCTGAAGTGAAACCTACCAAGAGACAATGTTTTAAATAAGTATAAATAACATTAATTAGAATTGGAGGAATGCAAGATCAATGAAATTCACCAGAACACAATGAACATTTGTTTAAACAGTGTAGCAGTATTATTCATTTCTACAGCTAGATCGTCACAATCCCGTTACCCTGCAAAGAGAGCTGTCCTTTCTTACAGTTGATTTAAATAATTTTGACTGTGCTGCTCGCAGCATCATTCAAAAAAAAAGAAAATATTAATTTACAAAATAACCCATTCTCCATATTTATTATGACAAATAAAAATCTTAAATAAAACAGGCTTTCTCTCCCCTCTTTCCCCCCAAACCCATCCCTCATTCCAATTTCAGGTAGCTTGGCACTGAGTAATTAAACATTAAAAAATCAAGTTTGTAGACTTCATACAGCTGCGTTTGGTGCAAGGAGCTGATGTTCTGGAAGAACTCTGTGGTCATTTCATCAGTAGTTCTCGTAGACTTTGCATAGGTGGGGAATTTCAGGAAGTTTCCTACTCCGGCCAGCTGGAGAACATAATTGGAATCCTCTTCGAGCGTTTCGTACTTCCCTATGAGGTCGTAGTGGATGTGGCAAGGGTGGCACAGGGAGTACACAGTCTGCCAGTGCTCGTTGAAGGGCTCCTCTCTTTGGGTGTGAGGGTCGATGAGATACGCCACGAACTCCTCGAATTTCACGTCGTCGCCTTTCCGCAGAGCTTCCTGCGTGGCGTTTTTCCGCTGGCGCCGCACGATTTTGGTGCCGTAGCGCTTGTGGAAGGAGGTGTTGTACTTCTGGGTGAACTTGTTCCTGTAGGCTGACACCAGCCTCTCGAAAGGCTCGCGGACAAAGAGGAACTTCATGTAGTTTTTCAAGCGGTGGTTGATCTCTGGGATGCTGTACTGGTTGAGGGTCTTCAGGTTCGAAGACACGTGGGCCTCGTTGGCCGGGATTTCCATGGGATCGCTGTATTTGCCTCTTCCCGTCAAAACCATCATCACTCTCTTCCAGTTTGTGCAGGCCACCTTGGGAACGTAGCAATAGATCATCTCGTGGTCCTCATCCACCACCAGGTGCTTGAGGTCGTTGGGGGTCAACACGCGGCGCTTCCTGCTGGACACGCTGGTGGCTCGGCACGTGTCTGTCACTTGGTCCCGCCGGATCTGGTGGAGGATTGCTGTGCTGGACAACTGCAAGGGAAGCACAGGCAGCAGGAGGTCAAGGGTTAGGAAACTCACTTTTTGCTTATTTTTGCCTTTTTGCTTATTGTACAAGTTCAGGGAAAAGCAGATGTTTCCCTGCATGGAATAGTTTGTTATATGGCTGAGTAAAACTGTTACTATTCTAGAAGATAAACTTTTTGGCACCAAACTTCTTGATACACACTGATTGTTGAATATTTCTTGAAGTATTAGTTCATTGAATTAAACGTTCACAGAGTATCCAGGGCTTTGCTCTGAAGGCAACATGAAGGACCTCACACAGCATGGTGGTAAATGCATTTACAGAACCTCATCCTGAGATGTGGGCACTGCTTTTCTCAGGCCTGGAAAGCAAAGCTCTCCTCTACTCTGCAGTTTATCCCATGGCTACAGCAGTGTTGGACTTCTTGCTGCTGAGATGGGGCAGGAAGATCCCAGAGCTGGAAAATCTGACAAAATGAAGAGTGTGTGTTCTTCTCACTGGTATCTTTTATGGTAGAGAGTTTAATAGTCATGGCTTATTTCTTGGCTATAACCTTGAATATGGTTTTTAGGGCTATGACCACAATAAATGAAGCCCATGGATATTCCTGCTATTCTCCAAGAGGAAAACTCACTCAGATATTTGACCATGCCCGTGCAGGGCTGCTGGGTTTGGTTATTCAGAGGTGTCTCTGCATGGCATGGGGTTTTGCTGTGCAGCCCTATCCTCACTGCTACAAATACCTTATTACATATTGAGAATGAACTGCATCAAAGCAACAGAGGGAAGGTTTTAGTGATGTTATTTTAGTTTATCTAACACCATTTACCTGTGAATTTCAAAGAGCCTCATGCTCAATAATTAATTTAGCCTCCAAGACAAGAATTAAGGCAAGTATTGACCTTCCTATTTGATAGGTAAGGAGGTTTGAGATTTCCTCATCTCTGTTGCCCCTCTGCTCAGTAAAATGCTGGCTAATGGTTAAAATGTGCAGTAGCCCAGTGCAGCTCATTTAGACAGCCTGGCTTGTCTCCTGTGTGTGTGTGGCAACTCCCTGGATACCTCCCAGCTGCACTTCAAGGGCAGTTTTATGTTGTACTCAAAGAGATGTGAAATGTGCTTTGTGCTTCCTAGGAAAACTGACTGGCAGGGAGTTCCCAAATAAGATCTTAGAAAGCAGTTGTCAAGGACCACACAGATTTTTCAAGAAAATTACTTTTTCTGTTAAAAAAAATTTTTAAAAATCCCTATTTCCATTTATGATGTCCTCAGAGCAAAACAGAACTAATGGTTCTCAACCAGCTCTATACTAGTTAGAGCTACCAGTGAATAATTTTCAAAGAACTAAATAAAACCCTATGCAAACACACAGACATACAAATTCTCCTTTGCAGACAGATAAAAAGCTGAACTCTCTCCTCATGAAGATTTTCATCAATAATCATATAGCACAGTAGTGCTGTTTGCCTCTGGTTTTAGAGTATAAAAAGGAGAAATGCCTGAATATATTGCTCCATCATAATATGTTAATGCACTGTATTTGATTTTCTGGCGCTGTTCTTAGGATAAATACAGAATTAAGTGGATGAGATTCTATGGTCTGTATTAGATAGAAGGTCAGATTTGATAATCTAATGGTTGCTTCAGACCCTAATCTGCAGATGAATCTTTGTAGAGCTGTGCTTTGCTCCTGATTTCATTCCTCCATCAATAGGCTAAGCACTTCTCCCCCATACATTAACATTAATGAGATTTTTAGGCATTTGGAGTAAAGGGGAAAAATGCAGCCTTACTATTTGCAATTGCAAATGAGATTGTACTACATTAAATTCATTTAAAAGATTACACTTGTGCGTTTTCAAGTGGTACTTGCCTCTCGCTCTTTTTAACACGCAAGAAAATATGCAGAAATGGCATAAAAGTGTGGTCAGCTACATTTACTGAGTGTACAGCAACACCCCAGGGTCAGCTCTGAACGTGCTCTGGCCTGCCTGGTGGCACACAGAACGTGGATTACATGGCAATGCTAAGAGGGGATTGTCCTCATCAATGACAGCACCATTTGCTTTGGCTGAGGGATGAAGGGCTGTGTTTGAAACAGAAAGCTCGACTTAATTTTTATTTTATCCTATTGACTTCAGTTTACATGGTAGGTGATCATAACAGCATTTTTCAATTTAGTATTTTGAAACTATACGTTAACAGTGAGTTAGCTGTTGGTAATATGGTTCCTTTTCATTTTGCAAGGCTTTTCAGAGCCACACAACAATCTCACTCCTGAAGCTGGTGAAACACTAAGTTTAAATGAGACTGGAAGTACATTCGTTTATACTTTATGTATACTAGAGGTATTCATTTCTACTTTATATATATATTTATGTATATTCACCTGGCCAGGGAAAAAGTGCAAAATTGCTCACAGCTAATGAGGAAAGTCAGTACTCAGGTCTGTCCTCTGGCACTTCAACTTGGACTTCATCAGGGCATTAAAGATTTTGGGAAGACATCTGATAAAAGCAGCTGATCTTCCCTGAAAGGGCTGACACCACAGATGCACTCAATCATGTTTTTGTTTTCCTGCAGAAGTTGTAAAGGGGGACAGAGAAGAAGGGCATGCCAAGATCAAAGCTTTCCTTCCCTCTCTGATGCAGCAACCAGGTTGAACAGTGACACGACATGAGCAGCAGGAGACTTCTGAGCTCAGTGGCATTGAAAGAGGAAAAAGGAAGAAGTAGTCTGGGGACACTCTGATCCCAGAAGCTTCTCATCCCCATCAGTCCCAAACTAACAAGGGAGGAAAGTCCAGCACTCTCATGTGGATGAGTCCTGTCCCTTAAAGGAATGGGGCAGGAGAGCTTTTTGTGGAGAGCATAGAGAATATCCTGACCAGAAATGCATCTGCTGACCGACTGGCACTCATCAACTCATTGCAGGCAAAGGTTATTCAAGGTAAACCAGAGTAATGAGATGGGAGGTATTTCCTTCTGGTTACTTAGGCACAGCAGGATAAAGTAATCTTTGAAGACCTTTCCAAGCTTGACAGCCAAGCAGCAAGTACAGATTTAAACACAGGGAATTTCTGATTTTTTTTCTGAATACACTAGTGTGCTGAAAACTAGGTGCAGAGATCAATCCAATTCACAGGTACCTGCACTGAAAGCAGCTTTTTAATAGAAGGATGGAAATACCGAAATGCCACTCAAAGAGCTCATTAATTAAATTCTGTCTCACTATAAAAATTATTGTGGAATGAAATAACCACCACATTCACCAGGCAGAGTTTTGCTTATTTCTATTGCATTGCCTGCAGCTAGTTCTGTATTACTGTAACCAGGCTCACAACCAGCCAATGTCGGGACTGCTAAAATGACATTTGATCATGGCAGACTGAAAGGCAAAATTACCCAAATTAGTTTAGAGTGGAATAAAGAGGATAAATATAGTGAATGGGGTTTGCAGTCCCATTCCTCACTGAATTGGTTTTTCTCTTCAATTTTGCATTAATGAGATTTTGCATCTGCCCTTAATTCTTCAGTCACCTTCATGTTTGGAGGTTTGGTTTGTGTCCCTCAATTAAAAACCAGCTGAAGCCCAGCTGGGTCTACCCAGCACTGCTAAAACCAGAGCTCATCTCCACCAGATTCTTCTCAATAGTATTTGTTCAGGAGTGGAGCAGCAGACTGAAAATCCACAGCAAGAAAGGTCTTACAGTGAGAAATGTCAGACAGACCAACTATAGGTGGCACTAATGGTCCTGGTTTGGTGACATCGAGAGAGTCTTTCAGTTGTCTGAAATCTCAGTTGTTATCTGCTCTCCTTCCCCAGCCCATCAATTACACCATCGGAGTTCTAGGAGGTGTTTGTTATTCAATATACAAAATGTTTTTCAGTATTACTTTTGTTTTCCCAGATGCTAAAAGGGTGGGGAGTTTTTTGAGCAGGAGGTTACATGCAAGCACATTTCCACTCCTGTTTTCACATGAAAGGTGTGAATAAGACTCTTGCAACCTTGATGGAGAGCCCTGAAGTTCCAAACGTGGCTTAGACTATTTTAGGACTTGGCTTTTACAATTTGCATCCATAACTACCCTACTTAGTGTATATATATGCCATACATCCAATTCTAGATTGTAGACAATACCAGGGAATACTAGATTCTAGATTAGACAATACCAGGGAACTAGCAATTTTTCATACTTGACAGTCCAAGCACAAGCATTTCTCAAATCATCACAAATAATTATTATTCTGTGCAGATTTCTACAGATGACACTCAGACAATTGTAGCTATGTGAATCAAAACACTGTACCTAAAAGAACAATTGCATATCAATGGAGGGATTTTATTAAACTGACCTGAACTGCAACAATTTTTTTTAAGTAATAGCTTTTCATACTTTGATTTTCTTCACATTTCATAGCATATTATTTCTGACTTAACTTCTTCAAAAACTGAGTACTCAAATGAGAAGCACAGCAAAACTCCATTAATATTCGTTCAGAGAAAGTACATTGTGTGTACTGGAGATGGAAATGCTTTACATCTTCCCTGGTAACTTGTGGACAGACAAACCAGAATATGAATTTGCTATGAAAATGTCTGTACAGAGCAGCTGGATAATAGAAGATAAAACTAATATTAACTCAGGAGCAATTTTACTAAGCAAGAACATTTTAGAAGCAAATTATATCCTCTGAAGGAAAACTCTTGAAATATTACAAAGCTGTCTTCTTTCCTCCATTTCATGTATTGAACTTATTGCCCTACAGAGAAAATTAGGCTGAATATGCATTTTTTTTACAATTCTTTGTATTTCAAACCAAGATAACCACCCAATTCTCGGTTCCCATTGCAGAGAATACACCAGGGCTATGAAAAGAAGGATCAAAGCTTTTGAGAGTAAAACAGTTAAAAAAAACCACTGAACCAGTCAAAATCTGAAAACAGACACACACACTGCCACAGATGCTGATTCTTTCCTGGGAAAGCTTGTAGGTCATTAAATATTGGCCTTTTCATCCTGGAGAGAAAGTAAAGTACCACAGGGAGATTAAATGATGCAAAATCTTGAAAATTCAGAGACTGACACCAAATGGCACCAGCTGTACATGATAACCAGCTTTTAAATCAGGCTAAAACTCTGTCACACAACAAGGTAAGGTTTCAGGAAGAAAAGAGCCAGCTCCCTTCCAATGCCACCCTCTCCTGTATAATCCCAAACATCTTCAGAAGCCTTGTCATTCCCCTTCTCCCTGCTAGGAGCTATTTGATATCAGCACTCACACCAAACACAGGGTTGGGGCACAATAAGATAAATTGTATACGTCTTGTAAAGTGTCTGCTCTGAACTAGGAGAGGGAAAAGTTGGAAGTCCCCAGGAAGACCAGGCAGAAAGACCTTTGGCTTGGCCATGTTGAGGGTGAAGGATGTGCTGCTGTGCATTTGGCTGTTCTGAAGCTCTGGGGGAATACTGCAAACACAGGGCAGGCAAAATTGAAGTGACTGAGTAAAAGTGCAATACATGCAAGATGTAAGAAATGGTCAGGAAGGCTGGAGAAGCCTTGAGCTGGGAACACTCAAGCAATCTTCATGTTGGTGGGTTTATTGGGATTTAATTTATAGAAGATGAGTCTGGAGCTTGGTGTGGCATGTATGAAGAGCACTTTGCACTGTCTTTCCAGCAGCCAAAGAGAGGAAGGGGGAGAAGGGGAAGAGATGGTCAATCCTTTTTGTTTTTTGCAGAGGCTCTGTGCCAGGACCTGACCTCCCTGTGCTGCTGCCACAGCTGCTCTGACACCAAAGGACAGCTCGTGATGAATCTGTTTGCTCCTGGCTCACTCTTTAAGAGCAGCGATAAATCACTGTTTGCATTAAAAAGCTGAAAGGTCTGGCTATTTTATGAATTTAATTTTAAAATGAAAACTCTCTGTCCTTTCCCCTCCAACACACACACACACCCAGACGTGCACACGTCTGATGGCTGGAGCTGAGTTTGTGCTCTCCTGGCCTGTGAGTGGAACCTGTAACACACAGGGACACAAACATTGATTTTTCTAACCCTTCCAGGTCCCAGGCAGGGATGTTTCACTGCTAGGTTATGATCACTGGTTGCTCAAAGCTGCCTCAAGGTCAAAGAGGCTTCTACTTTTTATCTCACAACTGGCAGGTGACAGTTGGGGCATGGATGAAACACAAACTAGGACAACCCAAACTCGAGGACAAGCACATGAGTTGGGAAGCTGGAAGCCAAGAGAGTGACCTGTAGCTGCTGCACTCTGCTATTCCAGCCTTACTGTGGGAGCTGTAGATAGGATTTTCAAGGAAAGGCTTGAGAATTTGGTAGGAAAAGCCATGGACATCTGCAAATGATGCACCAGGAGGAGAACTGGGCTGGGGATGCATGGAGTCAGCCAGGGTGGAGCTGGGAGTAGCCCTTGAAAAACAGAATAAGAAACCATATTTTAACAGAGCTGGCATCTAGGAGACAATGGAAAAACTGACATTTGTTTCTCTGTTGCAAGGAGTTGTTGTTGTAGGGGTGAGATAAACTGGGTGGAGTGGGAAACAGGACAGAGTGGATACGTAAATACAAAAATAAATAAATAAATTCCACGAGGACGAAAGGAATAACTTGGACTCTGAATGCCTGGAGTTGCCTGGGACACATGTACCCTGCTGCCCCCAGCAGCTCTGACCTGGCAGCCAACATTTATGGATCTCTCAGTAGCACAAATCCTCCTCCTGTACCTCTGGGTTGTAGCTTAGGTGTCACACAGGCAAGCAGAAATACTTATTTTCTTCTCAGCAGGATACCTGCAATTCTAAGTGAATACAATTTACTCGGTCCCATGCTAAATCAGGGTAATATGTTTCCAATTTTTAACTCAGTGTGCAACACACCAATATTGCTCCAGAGCTTCTGAAACCCAAACAGGAGAAACAGGAGAGAGCTGCTGCACAGCTGGTTTCCTTACACATAATTCATGGGCTTTAGCAACCCCTTGGAGGAGAGAGGAACCCCACAATTAGGTGTTGAGTCCCTGCTCCCCGTAAGTGGAATGGGACACTGTGGGATGTCCATTCCAAAATCCCTGAGCAGCTCAGGGGAGTGCTGCTCCTGGGGGTCAGGGCTGCAGGTTCAGGCTCCACTGAGAAATGCTGTGCTGGTGTTTTTGAGGTGAGATGTTGGAATTAGGAGTGCTGATGCCTGCCATGGATAACCCTGAGCAAGCTCTGCCCTGGGAACTGTTCTGTCTAACAGGATGGTGCCAAGGTCCAGAGGAGACAGCAAAGAGAGAGCTAATCTCACCCTCCCAGCAGGTCAGTGTCAGAAACACAAATATATTTCATCTCCTGTCTCAATAGAACCCTCTTTTCTGGATGAATTCATCCTGACACAGACTGGCAAAATACCTAAATCCTTTGGATAATGATTTTCTTCTCCTCGACTAAACTACTACACATTAACATTGAATTTATTTTACTTCCCCTTGGTAAGGTTGTATTTTACTCAGACTAAGCCTTGCTGTTCTAAGGTAACTTTTCCTGCCACGTTGGGCTGTGCTGCTCACTAATGCTCACAGGTGACTAACCAGAGTTGCTCATTCTCCATAGCCTTAATCACAGTTAACCAGAAACGTTTCACCTTTCCGCTGCTGTACAAAAGGAATTAGATGACCCCCTGCATGAAAAGACAAAAGGCCCTTTATACTAAAATGCTAGCATTCATTTATAATCTTAATTACAACAGGCTTCCCAGGAAACCTTGCTGCTGCAGAGTATGTAGCACAGAAATAAGATTCTGGGTTAACATGGAAAGCCTGTTTCATCAATAGCTCCCCAGATCTGTTTTATTCTTCACTGAGATAAACACCAGTGACTCCAGTCCCAAGGGATGCTCAGTCCCAAACTAGTCCTCTAGCCCAACTGTAATCCTGACAGGATTGGGCCCAAAGAGGCACCAAGACAAAAGACAGAAGATAAACCATGACACAGGAGAGGAAATTATTTGCTTTTCCGATATTTTCTGGTTGTGTTCAAACCCTCAGCTGTCTCAGTCTTTGTGCACCAAAACAAACCCACTGCCAGCAGCCAACCACGAGTGATTCCACCCCAGGCTTCTCTGGGAAGCCAAGAGCATTGGGCACAAGGCTGCTCTCTCTGCTGGCCATGGACACCTCTTCCCAAATGCCACCATGCTCCATCCCCTGTGCCAGCTCCACACAGACAACACCCACCATCCTGTGGATTCAACCACCAGGCCCTTGCTGGAAACTTCCAATCTCCCTGGGATCCTCTACATCCTCAGCACAGCAATAAAAGAACAGGAAATACACTGAGGTAATGATCTTCAAATCCTGACAAGCCTAGGGTGATTTGGTTGCATTTTAAAGCATCTGACTTGCTACATTAATTCTTCTTATGTCAGAACACGAGGACAATGTTAAAAGTCCCTTTCATCAGCTATTCAAGACAACTGGAAGGTACAAATATTAGCATGATGCCTTATTCATTTTCCTCATCTCTACAGCTGTGTTTACTGTGATTTCTGAGGGTTCTCTGTCTCATCTAATAACAGATCCATTTAGGGACTGCATACTAAATGTTGCTTTACAATAGAAGAACAAATTCTTAGTATTTCTTTAAATGGCAGCTATTTTTTTTTTCAAACTGTTACCTCAACTACAGCCTGAAAGAAATTGCACATCATCTTCTTTTCCCTTTTTTTAAAATGCTCATTCTCTTTTAAACTTCCCAAAGAAAATGAGCAGAAAAGGCCCCTCTGAGCTCAGGCCTTTGGGATCCTTCTCAGGCTGCAGCCAAGCGCTGTCTCCTTGCTCTCTGCTCCTTTCACAGATGCTGAATGCATGCCAGCCTCTCATCAGCTCCCTCTCTATCTGCTGAAAGGCCTGGCTCCCTCTTCCTCACCCTCCTACCCTTGCCATCCGCCTCACCCCACCTGCAGCCAGAGCATGCCAGCAAAGATCGGAAGGAAAAAGAGCTCCAGGACTCATTTCCAGCCAGCTCTTGCTCTGCATGCAAAACCCCTGCTGTCCCTGAGCTACCAGGGCAGGCACTGGTGGCCTTGCTGAGTGGGGAGGGCATGGAAAGATCGGGAAGATCTCCTGATCAGCCAGGCAAGGTGGAGAAGTGCCAACCCACAGCCCCAGGGGACACACAGGGACAGCCAGGAGTGAGCCAGGGCATTGAGCTGCAGGGCCAGGGGAGCCAGGAGCGTGTACTTCATGGAAAAGGCAAATTTCCTGTGTGCCCCATGGCACAGTGCCAGTGTGCTCCATGGAAAGGCAAATTCCCCATGTGCCCCACAGAACGTGCCCCGTCCCACGGCCTGGGGAACAGGGCAGCTCTGTCCTGCACACAGGGCCAGCCTGTTCCACCTCCACAGGGCTCCTGGTGTGGCACAGGCTGAGCTCTGCTTTGAGCTGCTCACAGGGGCAGCTCCTCCTGAGCTCAGGTGAAGTGCAGAGCCTGGCAGGTCACACTCACTGTGTGCTCTTTGTCCTTGCAGCCTTGGGAATGCACTGAGAGGGGAACTGATTGCTCAGCCAGCAATAGCCCAGCTACACTGACTCTGCTGGCCCACCCTTACCAGTCTGTTGCTGTTCCCAGGACTTTTTACTTTCATAAGATGCTTATTTTCTCCTTAATTAATGAATAAGCTGGGCAGGAGCGCTCCATCTCCCTCTATCCATACATATAGATATGTGTACATGGATCCCACCTCACATCCAAGCTCCCAGATGGCACACACACTTCTGTGGGTCACAGCCCAGAGCTCACTGCTGCTCCCAGGCTGTCCTGAAGCACTCAGACACATTCTGATGTGTAAGTAGGTGGCACTGAAAGAATTCAGTGGCACAGTGGAGGGAAAACACACACTTGCTGCTGATCTTTCTCAGTAGGATGGTGTGGAAGCATCCATGGTGTTCAGTCAGCACCTCAACTGCTGATGGTCCCTGATGGTTTCAGGCAAGACAGCAGAGATGCCTGATGGCTCCTGAGAAACACCTGCAGCTGATGCTGTTCTGCATTACTGAATAGAGGCTGTCCTTCTCCAGAGCTGCCAGGTGACATTAGGAGCAGGGAAAAGTGACAAGTTCACGTAATGCAGGACAAGGTGATATTACTGACAGAAGTAAACCTAAATTACAGTTTCTGGCTAAGAGAGCTGTCATTTTAGACTCTCTCTGCAGAAGCTTCCACCCACTGATCCATGAAAGAAGAGGTAAAGGTTTTTGTTGAAGGATCTGTCTTCCCAAGGCAGGGAGAGCTGCCAAGTGCTCTGTGTCCTTCCCCTCCTGGGGGTGCTGCCATGGCACTAATGCCACCCACAAACATGCTGATAATTAACACTGGATTTTGCTCTTTGAACGTATCCTGTCTTTTATGAGATACATCAGCACAGCTGACCTAGGGATTAACAACGACATCCAACTGCTCTCAACCCTTTTTGTTTTGCATTTCAAATATAAAACTGATTAATGAAAGTCTGCTTATCCTGTTGTTTCTAAATGCCTTCTGGGGGTTGATCCTAGCTGGAGCAGGTCACTGCACCAAGGCCCATTTGTAAGAACCATACTGAAACACTTCTGACCTGGTGTTTGCAACTCTGCACCTATTCCTGCAATCCATCCCATGGCTATCTTCCAACTGATGTTTATCCCAGCTAGCACGAGCAGGGAAGTCTCACAAAGCCTCTTCCCAACTTCTCCTACTCCTTTTAGAGACATTAGTTTCCTGCTTCATGACCTAACTTTATCTCTGGCTTTGTTTGTTTAAAAACCAGCTTTGTTCACAGGGGAAAGCAGTACATGGGATTCACTGCTTCCAGGAACAAACTGTAATTTAATTCAGTTTCTTCTGCTCTCCCAGGCACTCTCTCATTCCAGCTCTCCATCACCTCTCTTTACCCACATGCAAGTGCAAGACCACAACTTCAGCTGCTCTTCCCAGTGCCCTTCAGAAGTGGTTACAGCCCTTAAATCACCTTATTATCACCACTGTGCTCTCTCAGCCCCTGGTTCATGCTCTAAGGTAATCCCAGTTATTTTAAGGTCAGCCTTAACTCTTCCTTCTGCCTGAACGTCTTTTCCACTTGTGCCTCTCACTGCTCTTCCCTCTCTCCTCACCTGCTCTCCACAGCCCTTTTGCTGCCCTCAACACCACTGGAGCTCGAGCTGAACTCTCAAACCCACGGGAGGGCTGGGAGAAGAGTTGGGGAGATGCAAACATTTCCAAAGGAAGACATGGATGGCAAACAGGATGAGCAGAAGGCTGCTCCAAAACACTCATATCCTTAGCAGACTGAGATAGAGCAGCAACCACACACTGCTGCTTTAACCCTGAGGCACAACAGCAGCTCCTGTCTGGCTTTTTACAGCTCCTGTTCTCTTGTCTGCAGCTCTGCAGAGAGCAGGACCTCCTGAGCAGAGACAAACTGCTGGTTCAGCCAGACTGTTTCCAGGAGAAGAAAACACTTGCCATGATTAACTGAGCAAACCTGAACTGCTGCACAGCCAGCTAAGCTATGAAGAGCCTGCACATCAGTCTAACAATATTTTTTGTTCCATCTCCACCCACTGCACACAGGACTGGGCCTCTCCCATCCTCTCCTCCCCACTTAGCTCTTGTGGATAAACTGAGATCAGTAAATTTCAAACAGCAGCCCTAAAGTAAAGCTTGTTAGAAGTGCTATGAGATCTCTCAGCTCCCTGTGGTGAGGCAGTGCAGCAGAGCTGAGCCCACTAAAACATGGGCATATTTTAGCTGTGACCAGCCTTGTTGGGGCCTGAAGGCAACAAATATATTGTATTCAATGGGAATAAATGCTTATTCCCAAAGAAAGCTCACATGAACTGCAGGTGCTGGCAGGATGGATAACTCCTCCTGAAGCTGCATCTGGAGCTGCTATTGCACATCGAGGTCTGGGATAAAAATAACACTCAGTACTTCTCTGGTATTCTTTTCATCTGCAAACTTTAAAGCATCATCCCTGATTTCCAGATGTGAGAAGCAAGCCACAAAGAACCAGTCTAGTGTTGCTGCATTCTTCTACCATCTTCACAAGCCAAACATTGTCCTTTTCCAAAATTTCTTAATTTTTTTCTTTTTATTTTAAAATACTGGTTCAGTGCAGAGAAGAGAAGGGTGAGAAGCAAACAGTTTATCTGGAATAGGTAATTAACAAAATTAAGCCAAACCAGTCCAATCTGGAGAAGCAGCATCAAGAAGCTGGTTAGTGGGTACAGGCTAAATAAAGTACTACAACTCTGCTCCCCTGTTTCAGCCTACCACACCTTACTCACTGGCACTAAAAATTAGAAACAGCAGAGAAGGTGAAGGAAAACACGAGGGAAAACATGTAGTCTGAGGAATTCCATTAAAAAAACTCTAATTAATAACAAACCCACAGCCTGTAACCTCCACAGCAGTGCAGAGATGAATAAATAGTCTAAAATATCTGTCCATGGGTGATTTTCCAAGAGAAAATACAACACTGATTAACAAATTTCTGAAGCATTGCAAGGAAGCATTGCACTTCCAAGGAAGCAAATGAAATCAGAGCCTGGCACTGGTGTTAGAAAGTGAAGGGGAAGGAACACAGAGAAGAAAACAAAAATTATATGTAGCAAAAATACTGCTCCTGCATGTCTGGGCTGAAGAGCTTCCTTGGAGAAGCTCTTGCTTTTGATGGTAGAAGATGACATCTCTCTGGGACGAGAGAGGAAAGGAAAACAGAAAAGCCTGTGATAGATTAAAACTACTAAACAAAAGAGACTGTCTGGGGAATTAATATTTATGAAATGCAAAAAAGGCTGTAGTAAAATAAGAGATAACACAAATCTAATAAAAGCACAGTTGTTCTGAATTAAAAAAAAGCAAGATGCAGAGCCTGCAATCTGGTGCTGTACTATCAAAAACCCGATTCCCCCCTGTCTCAGGCAATGTCAAAACAAAAAACCCCACGTACAGGGCTGATTCAAAAGCTATTGAAGTTAATAAAAATTTCATCTTGATTTTCAAATGCTTTGAAAGTTTAACTCGTTGGGAATTTCTGATGTTATTAAGAGATGTACACCACCACTACCACCCCCAAAAGAAACCCCAAAGCTCACACCATGGCACAGAAAGACCCTGCAGCACTGAAGGGTTCCTGCCAGAAGTTTCCTGGCTTCTCTGCTCAGCAGAGGATGAGGTTCACCCCAAATCCTGCTGTGGGGAGTTGGGGAGTGTTACCTGCAGTGTGATGGAGATGAATCTTTTTGAAAGTGCACATGGGAGTTACTGAACCAGCGGCTTCTTACAGCCTTTGAAAATTTCCCCGTGAGAGCTGCGAGCTAGAAAGGATGTTTTCCCTTCCTGCTGTGGAGTAGCACAGTGTGCCACATGAAATGCACCATCTAGTCTTGGTATTGAAGGACATTTGCTTTAGGGGGAAAAAGTATTTTATAATCCTGGTGCACCTCTCTGTTGAGAAGCATTTCTTTTGATATTCTGCTAAACTTTGTTTCCTGTTTTTTACCCCCCAAACCTGTGTCTGACAAATCTGTACAAGCAACTGCTCCTGGAAATACTGGCTTCTTCCTGGGGAAGAAATGGTGAGTGTCTAGAGAGAAATGCCAAGTCACAGGGCATTTCAGACCTATTAATATCATTCAGAAAGAAAAAGGAAATCCACACTGGGCTATTAGCAGCAATCAGGTGTTAGAGTGCAGGGAAGACACATAAAACACTGCATTAAACGACGACAGTTTTGCTCTACCTCAGAACATAAAGTTTATTGAATGGCTCCCAGAAGGGGGAAAAATGGATTTGGCACTCGGCAATAAAGTCTATAATTAGTATTTTATAGAAAAGCCACGGACTGTGCTCAACTCCTGGCAAGTTTTTATGGTGTTGGCTCGGGAGTGCTCTTGTCCAGCAAGATGTGCAGCTGGAGAAGGGCTCTGGGCTGTCCCTTCCAGGAGCCAAGGCACTCAAGAAGCCCTCAGAGGAGCCAAATTCTCCCTGTGGTGCCATTGGGTCTCTTCACCTGCCCAAGGTCACCTGGAGAGCTGCAGGTGGCACAGAGCTGGGCAGTGACAATCCACAGAGCTCAGCCACGCTGGAAGGGCCAAACTCATGGATGTGTTTTTGGAAAAACTGGTGGTTTGTGACTCACAGACCCTCGAGCATTTCTAACCATCTGGTTTCCCAGGACTGGCCAATCTGACAGGTTTGCTGCCAAATTAACAAAATTAACAGAATGTGGGTATGTGAGATTGTGGGGATGCAGCTAGGGATGGAATCTATCACTTCATGGAGATTTGAAAAGCTCTGCATCTGGAACCAAACAGGCTGGGCAGGGGTGAGGTGATTAAAAAAGTTCTCTAGCACCACAAGGAAACACTTGTGGATGTTAGCTGCACAACAAAATTTTATGCTCAAGGATGCCACAGTCATTTGTCAGGCAGCTCAGAGATATACAGCCACTGTGAAGAATAACAAATACAATTTTGGATGAGAAATTTACAGATGTATTTTTAAAATGCACACGCTGACACCCTGATTTTGCTTTTTCTGTGCATTCATGACCTTCCTGAACCTTGTGTGAAATTTGAAAGAACTTGTAAGTCAGTGCCTCCTCTGGACATTTAAATGGCAAGTGATTAAAACTAACAAACTACTCAACTAGTTCTGGTCATCAGACATTGTTCCTCTGTGGCTCAACAAAGCAGAGAAAACACTGAGTATTCCCAGGCTCAGCTGTTGTAAGTCTGAGTTTAGACAATGATAATTTATCCTACAATTACTCACAACAACCTATCTTTTATATTTAACTTAGCAAGAGCTGCAGATAGAGCAAACACATGCTTCACTCAGAGATTAAAGAAGAGCACTCAGCAGTGTTCTGACTGCCCTGCACTGAACAGGTGAACACCAACAAAAACACCATTAGCCCAAGCCCATCTGGTTTTGCAAGCAGTAAATCTGCCAAAGCAACAAGACAATCAAAATAAAGCTTTCCCAGTTCCTCATCCAACATTTCTGCATCTCACTTTTCAATTTTCTCATTGAGTTCAGAGCTCAGTGGAAATTGTACCATAGACAAGGCTGGAATGAAGCACAGCACAGGTTCTTACCATGTCCACATTTCACTGCAACAAGACTCTGGCTTGGATCATGGGCCTTGGGAAAATTAATGTCAAGCTTGTCAGGGACTTCAAGGCATTCAGAATTTCCTCCACTGTGTTTCTGCAATGTCCAGAACCACGAAGGGCTGATTGCTGGCTGAGACCAGTAAGTGTTGTTCCAATAAATAGTAAAAATAATGGAGAAAAGAAGCAGACCCAAATTAAAAGGCAAAAAAAATGAGAAACAGTGGGAATATAGACAAATAACATTAACTTTGTCTCTTTATGGCACTGTTCTTGTCATTACAGAGCCAGATCTAAGAGGTTTTCTTTCAAATGCCTTAGGGTAGAGCATCAGCAGCAGTTTCAGAGAAAAGCACCACTTTGTATAATGAGGGAATGCACAAAGGTTTTTCGTCAAAAAACCCCCACAAACCAAAGAATCCACAAATGTTTCAAAAATTGTTGCCTCTACAGGGCTGCTCTGTTTCATCAGTCTCAAATGACGGAAATTGTGCAGTAGCTACAAAAATATCTACCTGAGAAAGTGATGAGAATTCTTGCAGGATGCAACACACCCTGCCGAGGGCTCAGCAAATGACCCACTGACACGAGGGAGATTTACATTACCAGGAGAGCTACCCACAAGTTTTATCATTAAGTTTCACAGCCAAGTTTTCACCCAGAAAGGAATTTTAAAAAATAAAGACAAAGGCAAGTATTTTGATATCCTAAGCATGAGTCTGGTCCTGAAAGTTTACACAGTGATGTGAGTGAGAACTGCAAACAGATGAGAAGAATCTGATGTCTGGATCAGCAGACTGACAGAGCTCTGCAGGTGCCTTCTGTGCTGCTGCTGTTTGCTTTAAGATCTCTTGCTTTGAAGAACATAATAGAGACATTGAGGTTGCTAAATTCTGACCTGAAGACATTTTCCCAACCTTGCAGATCATTTTTTCTGCCTCTGCAGACACCAGGAGGCAATGGGAGGTTCATGCCAAGGTAGTATTCCATGCCCTGAGTAACGTTCCAATTTCTGTAACCAGATTTTTGGAACAGCAAGTTCTTATTTTGGGCAAATCCATGTGAAGGGCAGGCTTGAGCAGACAGATGGATATCCTCAACTTATTGATATAGCATAACTATTATTAGATGCACAAACAGCTCCTGCCTTGTTGTGCTTCATATGTTAAAAACTAGTAATGCAGAACCTTGTCAATGCAACAGGGAAATACAGATATTCTAAGTGAAAGAGGAATGCTCTTATTTCAATATTCTAATTTACACCTTGATCAACAAGATTAGCTGCTTTACACTTCGTGGTTCAGATGAACTGCAGTGTGTCTGTAAGTGACTGGGGAGACTTAATCACAGGTAAGAGGAACAGGAAAATTTCCATATTACATAATCACATCGATTTCCATATTGTACACAATTGATACAAGACAGAATATTGTCTGCTGGTGCATGCAAGGATGTGGGAACCCCCAGCCTGGTGCTTAAGGGCTGATCTGTGGAGAACCAGAACAAAAACCTTCCTGTTTCTACCCGTGATTTACACAGGACTGACATTTTTCTGTATGCCCACACTCTGGCAATCTGAGCACAAAATTCCTGCATTCAGATCCATAACACACAGAGAATCAGTTAATGTCAATGAAATTCCCTCTTGGGGACCAAATACAGCATGAGAGACAAAGATGTGTGCAGAACCTGAGAGTGAAATTCTCGCCCTGTGGTTGGAAAGGCTCTTTTCTGGGTGGTGCTCAGGAGAAGGCTTGACCCATGCCACTGTCAGTCAGGCCACATGGATTATTCCATCTTCACCTCACAGACATGGGATGTTTGTTTGTTTGTTTGTCTGTCTGTCAGCCCCACCAGATGGGGAATCACAAAACCACTCTGCAATGCCATATCAGCATTTCCCTTCCTGTGAAGAGCCACAGCATACCCAGGGGAAACAGCAGGGTCCAGATGATGCAAAGTAAGATTTCCTGACCCCTGGGCATCCAGACCTTGACCCTGAATTGACTGTGATGAGCTGGAGAAGATCCCATGGTTTCTCCACCCTCATCATCATCATCTACATCCCCAGACCCAGCTGGGCACGCTGAGGTTGGTCACATCTTTTAAACCTCTTTAGGGTGCCAACTCCACCACTCTTCCAAGCACTCTGTTCCAATGCTTCACAACCCTTTCAATAAAGACTTTTTCCCCAATATCCAATCTAAAACTCACCTGGCACAACTTGAGGCCATTTTCTCTTGTCCTGTGCCTGGGAGAAGAGATTGACCCACACCTGGCTACAACCTCCTGTCAGGTCCTTGTAGAGAAAAAGATTTCCCATGTGCTTCCTTTTCTCCAGGCTAAACAAGCCCAGCTCCCTCAGCTGTTTCTCACAGGACTTGTGCTCGAGAAAATACACATATTGCCCTGAATATGTATGAAAACCAAAAGTAACGAAATTCACCAGGCTTTTCTCATAAGCAAAATTAATTCTACGAAGATTCTACAAGTGATTTTAGTTGAAAATAACAGGCTTGGTCCAAAGCCCCTTTAAAGCCTTACCCTGCTCCATTCCTGCAGCCTGGACACGCTGTCAAGCTGTGCAAGCTTTGCCACACATCACTGCTGTGCCTGTCAGCAGTGCTGAGTGCTGCCCTGAGCTCTGCTCCCACCTGAGTCATGGCAATGAGATTAACTCCCCACTTCAGTGGGGAAGTAATTATTATAACGGTGAGTGCTTTTTGAAAATCCCACTTCTCTTGCTTTGCAGGCTGGTTTGGTGTTTTTGGTTGTTTTGTTGGTTTTTTTTTTCTTAAATATTAAATTTCAATTGAGAAAGGCAAAGTTGGTAGGATTATAGAAATAATAGCAAAGAAATATTGGAGTCATCCCGTGACACCTGAGTAACTGGCAAGGCTCATCTGACCATTTACTCCCCATCTAAATGGGGTCTGTAAATAAGCACTGAACAGATATATAACCCATGTGCTGAATTTTATTTTTGCTATAATAATAAAAGCCATGGAGAGAGATTCATGATAACATGACTCCTCACTTGACTGTGCACAAACAGCATTCATTACATTCTGATGATGCATTTAGCCCTCGGAGTACAAAGAGAGTTTTACCTTTTTTTCTTTTTTTTTCTGCAGCAATTTGCATGAGAAGTACAGAGCATTTAGTCTTTGAATTAATCAAAATATCTCTGCCTTCACTGAATAAATATATTTGAATACATGAATAAATAATACATTAAGTAAAATAACGAAACTCATTTAAAATGAAGCCGAGAATGAGGTCATAGTTTTTATCAAATGTGACATTTTCCACAGTGTTTACACTGCAAGAGATAATGGCCTATATATTTTAAAGTGGGTAACAAACCATCAAAAATCAACTTTATATATATTAAAGTAGCTTAATTTTCAGCTGGCTCTGGACTTTTAACCTGACTTTCTGAAAGTCAGGTTAACATGGTTCAAGATGAAACTTAGGCTTATGTGCCTAGGATGAACATCTTCATTTAAAATCAAAGGAACCACTTAATTGCCAGGCAATCCTAAGAACTAGAAGTCCAATTGAAAGGTCAATCTTGCTAAAGCTGTCAGACACCCACCCTCAGATAAAACCATTTCATCTAGTACTTGCATTTCAGTGACAGACATACCATAAATACAATATACTGATTATAAACAGAAATGTTAAGCTTGTACAAAATCCTGTTCCTGGAAGCAAGCGGAGAGCAAACAGGAACTGAGCTTGAAAAGCTCTCATAAAAACCCACCAAGCCACATACAAAATCTATTCACCAGCAGTTGACTTGAGGACAAGTCTATTTTACTTGGCTGCCTGAAGCCATTGCTTGGCCAGAGAAGTCAGCAAACAAAAATGTGGCTGAAGCAGGTATAAGAAATGAACTCAATTAATTTGGAAATAAGAGAAAAAGGAAGGGAGAAGATAGCAGGCACCTTAAATAGTGAAATCCACGAAACATACTGTAGTATTGCCACCACCTCACTCCATCCCTGGCATCCCTCCAGCCTGCAGTGAGGAAGGGCTGCACACAACCAAGGCATGGCAGCAGCCAGATTGTTTTCATTTGCTGCTGTCTGCTCAGGGTTCACGTCAATTAGCACAGGCTAATCAGGATTTCATTAAAAACATAATGAAAATCCTAACTCTAACAGAGATTTATAAGGCTGCCCATTACCACCATATTTGAGTGCTGTAATTACAACAAGCCTTCATTATGCTTCACCTCCTGTCCCTGTGACTCCACAGGTTTCATAGATTCAGCAGCCACGTCAAACACCCCTGGGTGATCTGTTTGTCATTATCCCCATGCTCCCAGATGCCTGACAGGATGGAGTTTCTCAGATCAAAATGACCCAGCAGCACAGCAAGATTTGGAGTAATTGGAAAGGTTTGTCCTGCCCTGCTCTTTCTTCCAAGGAAGTGGTGGAAAGGTTATTGACCACTGATATGTCATATGCTGTGCAGTTATAGTAAAATGGGTTAAATAGTGAGCCCACATGAAGTTTCCTGATTAAGGGCATTAATTTGCCAGCCTTTTTCAGCTGAAAGTGTTCCAAGTCCAAAGCTGCTCTGTAAAGTGATCAGGTTGGCCAAACTCAGCCCTGCACCTGAGCACTGGTCTGCCACGTCCATCCCTGTGGCAGTGCCACTCTCCCACACATTCCCTGGGCATGGCTCAAGGTTTGCCACCCTGCACCATCAGGATGCTCTGGACACAGCAGTCCTGGTCAGGAGGTGAGGTGGCTGAGCTGCAGGGATGCAGTCTGTGCCCTGGCAGCTCATCCCTGGGCCAGAGAGCAGAGGCTGACTCTCTTTGCCTGCTGTTAAATCCCAAGCTTTTTGCTCTCTCTGCTCTGAAAAGCAAAATGTTTTGATTTATACTCTGATACACGTTGAGTTTAAAAGCCTTTTCGGTCCTTTGGTTCGCACTAAGAAGAATAGTTGATGTTGCCCATCAATTTAACCTTTTCACTGAAACCTTTATAGATCTAACACGTCCCAATGCACTAGATTTTCCAGTACGGTGGAGTTATTTGCCTAAAGCAACACTCACAAAGCATAATGCAGGCAGTGATCTTGGGAAGTCATTAGGATTAGTGATGAAACCATCTGCAGTGTGGTTGGCCCACGGAACGTGCAGAGAAAGAGCTCAAAGAGTTGCCTGGCTCCGTGTAAATCTTCCTCATGTACCAAAAATTATTAATTCAGTCCCACAATAACTCAAGTTGAAGGCTGCCTTTGATGCCTGAACAGGGCTTACCTAAAACAGAGCCCAGACAAAGTTAGGAGAATAAAAAGCAGATTAATTTATTAAAGACCTTTAGGTGCATTTAGGGCAGACAGAGCTGACTCGAGAGGCTACACCCAAATGGACGAGTCATGAGTTTTTCCTCTTTTAAAAGTTCTGTCCATTAACATATTGAGCTTTAATCCTCCAATTACAATTTCAGGTGATGATGTCAATTACTACAAGTTTGCTCCCCCCAGTTCACTGCTGTTTACATATTTCTGGGCTCTGAGGCAGCCAAGTGTCCTTGGATTTTCCAGCTGAGAGCAATTGTTTTGTCTAAAATGCTGGGAACAGCAGCTTTAGCCCCCTGTATGGAGTCCAGAGTTATACACTAAAATTACAGATACACAAAAAATATGGAAGCTAAAAATCCTAAGGCATCATTTAGATTGTGATCACCCCTCTCCACCTGGATGTCCCAAAGCCCAGGAATGCACCAGTGGTTTCCCCTGCTGTGCCCAGGTATTCCAGCAGCTGAGGAAGTGGGTGGAAGAGGAGGTTGGGAGACATTCCTGGCAAACTGGTGAGGCACTGGAGGCAGAACAGCACCATTTATGGAGCCATGTGAGCAATCCAGGCTGCCAGTGAGTGCCAATCACAGTGCCAGGGATGATGACAAAGGAGGCACAGAAGCTGGACAGAGGCTCTTTCTCAGTTCCAGCCAGTTAACCCTGGCATACCAACCCTGATGGTTTATTATTCAACGTCATTTTATTAAACATCTGCCTTTAAGAATAATTAGGTAAATGAGGTGAATGAAGTACAACCTCCAATGGACAAATCAATGTTTTCTGTGTACATTTCAGGTAGCTGGCATTAGATAAAATAGCATTGCTTTAGGGACATCCTTCCTTTGCAGTCTGAAAAATTAGTACCTTACATCCCTTTTAACTCTTGTTTAGCCAGTAATGCCAGTGACTGCTGTGTCATAATTCTTGGTATTGCAATTAGAAGCTGCTTGGTACAAGCACAGAAGACCAGAAATACATGTGCAAAACCCTTCCAACAAGCAGCCCTGCTCAGAGGGGACCAGGTAACTGAGACCCCAACAGTGTCATTAGTATTACTACTCTGTCCTTCAGGCTGAAGGTGCCTGGAGCACGTGACTCAGTGAGAAGTTAAACAAATTAAATCAGATTTTTTTTTTGCCTCCCCACCGGTTTCTGGAAAACCCATGCAGGAAGAGCTGCCAGGGTAGGGTTTGCCAGCAGGAGGTGCCACCTGGGATTCTGCCATGGACTAGGTGGCAGAAGCCACCATCATATAGATGTTATGTTCTGCTAGACAGTTAAAGACAAATGAAACGAAAGCAATGGAAACCATGTGAGTACAAAGATAAATAAATGAGCAGAACTGACAGCCTAGAGGCACAACCCCTGTTTGCAGCCAGGCACAAAGATGGAGTGCACCCCACTGGTGCTGGCAGGAAAGGGAAGTCTCCCACCCTGGCTGCCTCCTACCAAGGTCAGAGTGGGCTGATGGTATGTACACGTCAGGAGAAAACCAGGATTTTGACTGGAAAAAAAAAAAAAGAGCATTTGAGAATAATGCTTCTTATGACCAAATGCTTTTGCAGCTCTAGGTAAGTAGCATTAATCCTCAGTTTCAGTTTTCTCCTCCTACGAAATGCTGGCAATTCCTGCTGCTGCTTCACCTGGAGAATAGTATGCATTTTCCCAGCATTTATAAAATTAAATACACCATGCTGCTTGATTTATTTCTGTTACTCTTGATACAAATCACACAAAGCTGTGATTCATGTTCTAATATTGATCCTGTAATTAGTTCAGTGTAGGTAAGCCTTCATGCTAGCTGCAGTCCTACATTTACTCACTTGGATGCCATTGTAATATCGGGCTTCAGATGCTAAACCTTTCCAAAGAATCCTGTTTCGTGGTAGTTGAGAGGCTGTTTCACACTGTGGTAACAGCCTGATGTAATGAAATTACCTGAATCAGATTTCTCATGCAGCTTGCATGACTCCCCTCACACACACATCCGGATGGGACATTACCAGCACCATCCTTGTCACCTGACCCACCTCCACTCCCGGGGAATGGATCCTTCATCCTTCCACTGAAGAGCATCGTGGGGTCAGCACCATGGGATTACCCTAGATACCCTGAAGATCCACCCCCCTGAGCCCTGCTGAGAAGCCTCCACCTCCAGCCACGAGGCTGCCATGGCCAGTCCTGGTGGCTGCAGTGCCAGCAGGCTCTGTCAGCACCACGGGTGGCTCGTGGGACATGTGGAGCATAAGCAGTTCCTTCTGCCGAGCTCCGGAGCAGCTCAGCGATGGCCACTGAACCCACAGCACTCCTCCTCCCCTTCCAAAGCTCCTGCCAGGAGCCCCGAGGAGCTGAGCTCAGCATCAGATGGTGCAAACCTCCCACCCCACCATCTGAGCTTCCCTGGACCAGCACCAGGGGCTTCTTCTTCCTACAGAGACAGGAGCAGAATTTTCTCTGCAGTAAAGCAGCTCTGCAGCTTCAGAGAAATTCTTCTTGCTTTAGAAATCAAGAGAATCAGAAATTCCTCAGGTAAAGCTTAAAAAGAAATATGTATGTGACCATAATCAGTCTGGTAGAGTAGTGTGTGTATAAAGTTCCTGATCAAACTGGACTTCTGGCAACAAACGCTATCACAGGAACAACAAATCCTGCCAAATTTTGCTCCTTGCCGGAAAATTATTATTTAGCAGATTAAACCAAGTCCAGCTCTTTCACCACGACCCAAATATCCCCCTCAACTAAATAATAAACACCTATTTTATTCAGATCATTGCGCTGAGTCCTTCCTTATTCTAGGCTTCATTTTCAATTGCACTCACAAAGCACAATTGCATATTTTCATCTAGTCCTTTTCATAAAGGTAAATTCTTTTCATGACAACTGATTTAGAAGCAAATCAGACACACAGCCAGTAACACAGACCCATTTCAGACATTCAGCACTTCTGGCATCACTCTGTAAGTGGGAATAAGCTTCTCCTTTCATTCGGCAAAGAGAAGGGAGCTGTTTGTACGGATGGACATTACAGGCACTGTCTCCTTCAGAGCACACATCCATGAGGTGGTATCCAGCTGATTTACTCAGTGGCCTGCAGACATCACGTCTTACAGAGCGGCTAATTTACATACATTCTGGAGAAAATATCAGACTCCAACTTAGCTCATCATCTTGACAGAGCTATGCACTTAAGCATGCGTTCAGCATTAAGCCTGTGCTTAGCTGTTGTGAAAATCAAGCAGCTGTTCTGTCACTTTGAAGAACTGTGCCTTCTGCTTTTTTAAGAAATAGTTACAAAAAGTAATAGAAAAAGTTACTCCATCCCCATTACGTGCTAAGAATCTTGGAGGCTCTTACAAAATCATCATTATCTCTTTCCATCACTACTCTGGTTTCTCAACACACGAGAATGCAATCATCCTCACATTTTGAGGGCAAACGTGTGATTCCAGAGAATCTTGCCTTGAGATATGTGCCACTTGATTTTTCATGAAAAGTATTACTGCCAGACAAGCACCATCCTCTATTGCTACTCCCTTTGAAAGGTTAGGAAGTATGTGAGGAAGGCTTTGTGATCCAGTGTTGCTACAAACTGGAGATGGAAACCAAGAAATAGTGCTGCACTGGATACAAATTCATAGTTCCCATCTTCCCAAACGAGGCAGTGAGAATGGAGACTTACTCATCTAGGAAGCATGTGCCTTCCTTGAGGAAGTTTCCTTGAAACTGGCTGCTGATGCGTTTGAGAAGGACTTGTTTGAGGTGACAAAGTCAGCGAAATTATCACCTAAGTCAACCAAAGATCAGGAAAGCAAACATTCTCGCTTGGTCAGGCTCATTGTGGCTTCAGCTCCAGACTGTGGTGCAGAGGACCAGATTTTCCTGCCCTGTGATATGTACAACGACAGCATCCTCTGACAGTGCAGCAATCACACACCTGGGCAGTAGTCCATGGATTTTACTGAGTGTTTTCTGACAGCCAGATCTGAGCTAAAGGAGAGCCAGCAGCACCATTTGACCAGCTCTTTTCCTGTGCCAAACGTCCTGCTAGCCATGGACACTGCCATTCCCTGCCTGGATCTGCTGAGAGGCACAGCTGAGAGCAGCCTCACTGCCCACATCCTCCCCACACCAGGAGCATTCCACACCCACACAGCGTGACAGCAAAACCCTGCGCTGGCCAAGCATCTCCATTCCTGACACACAAGCACCAGAATCCAACAAAAGGACATTTCAGAGGGATTTCAGGGTAGATAGCTTGCCTCCTTTAACTTTTGCAAAGAAGAGCTGTTTCTAGGCTCTGAAATATAATGCTAGGGATGGGCAAATGCAGAGTTGTCCTTCAGTTACTGGAATTGTAAGGTGCAGCTCTCCCAAAATGTTAGGTTTGCACTGTGATTTCATTACAGGCCATAGTGCTTACAGGGCAGACAGGAAAGGAATTATAAAGCCATAAGCTGTTCTCTGCACCTCACAGAACCATAGAATCATTCAGGTTGGAAAACACCTCTCAGACCATCATGTCCAACCATCAATTTGCTGTCTAATGTCGGTGAAAGTGCACTTTGAGGGAAAACCTCCCCTTACAAGCTACTGGGAACACCATGGGCAAGGTACTGAATGGTTGCACACGTGGAGCAGTAGCCAAACATGTAAACAAAGGATGTTGGGTGCCCAGAGAAGGAAATCTGATGCACATGCAACACTGGCTTTGTCCCGAGCTAGGCATTAGTTTGGCTCAAGTTAGAAAAGCCCCTGGGCCACATAAAGCTGCACAATCAAAGTCTGTTTTATAACACCCAGAGGGACTGTGTTAAGGTCAGCAGGCAGCTCTAATCCTACTCTTTCCTAGGTTCTGAGAGACTGACTTTTTTTCTTGCATTCTTGCATGCAGCCCCGTTTAACCTAAAGTTAGTGATGACCACGGCTTTTAATAGCAATGGAACAAAGAAGAGTCAAGGGAGCATTTGTGTTCAGGCAACAGGAGGGGCTCTGAAGAGAAAACAGACGTCCTCAGATGTGTTAGGGAAATTGTTCTAAATTAAAGTATTTGTGAAAAAAAGATTTGAGAAATGTCAATATAGGGAAAATTTAAAAGATTAAGGAGAATTATTTCCTTTAGCCAACTACCCATGATAAAAGATTTTTTGCTAATCCCCTTAAGCACTCTACAACATGAATGTATGCAAATGCACTAAATTCTTACCGAATACAAAGAGGTTTTCTCTCTGCAAGAACAATAATCTAGGTTCAAAAATGCATGATCTTCAGGATGCCGACTATTTTGGTCAATTACTGGAATGGGGACAGCAGGTCATGAGCAACAATGGAGCTCTTATTCTTGGAACTAAATACAGTTATTTCCAAAGCTGAACTCACTAAACTGACTCACAGACCTGTCAGTCGAATCATGATCAACATGTTTCCAGATATAGCTTTACTGTAGGAAATAAGTTACTGCTCAAGGGACTCTTTCGCGATGAAGTTCACCTCTGGCAGACCAGGAGACCATTATATCTCCTGGAATTTCAGGGATTGACATAAAATCAACTGGAGACAAACAATGCCATGAGAGATCAGGGTTTATTCACTGTCAGTTCTGCTCAATGATCAGGTATTTAACTGCACTGCTTCTTGCCCAGAGCTCTGAACTGTGCATCTGTGGTCTTCAAAACCTCAGACAAGGTCAGCTTCATTGAGCTAGAATAACAAAAAAACAAAACAAACCAAAACTGACCAAACAAAAAAAGGCCCTTGGAAAAGCTGTTTTTCACAGGTGGAACAGACAGTTTGAAGGCTGAAAGCAGTGACATTGGGATGACCCCAAACTCAGAGCTAAAACCCAACCCAAGAGGGCAGATGGCCTGTGCTGTTGGTGCCATCAGCTAGAAAAAGACATCTCCACACCAAAGAGGTATCAAAGCAAAACTGCTCTGCAGTACATCCCCATGGGTGCATCACACAGCACCACCCACAGCACAGCCTTGCAGGGAAAATCACCTCATCTCCTGGGCTTCCCTAAGCAGCTCTTTAGCAGTCACCAGGGTGAGGTTCTGGCTGTATTTCTGGGCACACAACGAATAGCAAAAGATCCTGAAGCAGTGTGAGCAGAAGATCATTGCTTGAGAGGGGGATGATGGTCCTTGCAAGACCCTTGCTGCAGAGAGGGCCAGTAAGCACCTGGAAGCAAAGGTGTACCTGAATGAAATTCCAGGTGTGGAAATACAGCTCTTACTCACCACTACATCCAACAGAGCAGGTTTCGTATGTGGTCAAGGACTCAAGAATCAGCTGAACTGATGCTGCAGAGAAGATAAAATCTCAGCCTGCAGCCCACTGGCAGTTCTCTGTCACACCAGTTCAATGGCCGAAACACAAGACAAAAGGATGATATTTCACACACCTGGGACTTCTCCAGAGCAGCGGCTGGAGTTGTTAAAAGATCAGCAATTAACATATCCACCTCGCACTCTGTGACTCTGTGAGAGGTCACTGCTTTTCAGGCCAAGGCTGAGATCACTCCCAAGGACATCTGTTTACTCATTCCTCCATCTCCACTAACCACACTGCAAGCATGAATATACTGCAGACCAGTGCTTTCATGGTCACTGTTTTATAAGAGCCTCCAGCAAGATGCAGAAACAACTTTTAGATAACCTCTGCTAAATGAGGCTGTAATGTATGAAAGGGTTCCTCTTACTTCCTGAGTTCTCAGCATAACACAGCAGATTAGTTTAATCCCTGTGGATATAAAATGCAATGAGTCTGCCACAGCAATTTATGCACTGAGTATTACAGGCCCTTAACATCAGCCATGGTAATTACTGCAGGAACTGAATCAGAAACACAGGGCCTGGGAGGGTCCTTCAAGGGAAGAAACACATCAGCCTCAGGGCAGTGGGGGGCTAGGTCGTGCCTCGTGCCCCTCCCCTGCCCTCAGCCTGCCATTATTTGAGATAGCTGAAGAGGGTGGATGATAACGCAGATAATGCAGAACTGGAGGTTTGCTGAGATCCATTATTTAAGGAGTTTCACCTGCTTTGCCTCTGGTGCCCTGTCCCCACCAGGCCTGCCCCGTGTGCTGCCCCAAAGTGGCTGGAAGAGCTCAGGGTGCCTCTCAAGCCACCCTGGGGAGGTGTTTTGGTGGAGCCTCTACTGACACAGCCCACTGCAGGTAATGAGGGCTTTGCTGTCTGCTCTAAAAGCACCGGGACTCCCGGGTGAGCACACAGCTCTGTGGCAGGCACATGTCTTAAATGTACATGCAGGTGCTTCTCTACAGACTGCCACCTCTACAGAACAGGGAAAAGCTCTCAGAAGAGGCAAAATTAGCAAAAAGGTCTTCTCTGGGTCTTAAAGAGGATGCAGATTATGTGCTAGCCTTCCACAGAGAAATTACTTTCACATGCCGTTTCCTGTCTTCTCTTCAAGTATCTAAACCTGCTTTTTAGCCTCTATTGCGATTTAGAAAAATACTCTGCCTGTACTCCTGTGCAAGCCCAGAGTTAACTCTTTGGTGGTTTGGATTCACAGAGGGTCTTTGTTGGTTATTATTATATCACAGATTGTGCCCTCTGAGTTACTGTTCCCTCACACACATTCATCCAAGGACAGGCAAAGCTTTTCAAGCTTCAAACTACCACCACAGTGCCTTTTACAAATTTTTGAACAAATGTTTAGTTTTTGAGCCCAGAAAGGAGAGCTAAGAGGCCATCATAGGGCAGTCATTTGCTAAGCAAACTCACTTATCATCAAAGGAGAAGAGAAAGGAATGATATACATTGATAAAAGTCAGCGAGTCATTAAGGGAAGGAGGAGAAATATGTAGATGGTGTTTGACATACTTGGAAGGATCCCCAGGGGATCTAACACTACACAGCATGTATTCAGACCAACTGCTCTGCCAGAGGTAAAATAAGCACATCCTAGACAACTACTCTTCATTAAGCCTGTGCTTTCTCCAGAACAGAAATGCCAGATGACTTATTTGTAAAATCTCTTCATATTTTCACACAGATGCAAAGTATTCAGCAGCTGTAACCCGCATTAAGATCATTCCAGGAGATGAAAACAGTGGCCTCTGTGTAAAATAGCAGACTATCTTATACTGCCTGTACACCAAAACCACAGACCCTGTAAAATGAATTGTGAACAATGGGAAGGATGGGTTAACCTCACCTAAAGCTGGTCCAGGAATCTGACTCTACCAGCATGTAAATGTTACCTTCCACCAGCAAGAACTCTAACAGGAACTAAGCTTCCAGTTAGGAAAAAATGTAGGTAAATAATAATAATAAATAATAAAAACTAGGGATCACCAAGACAGGTTAGGGAGAGCATTCAATAGCATCAGGTTGTTAAGGATTAGCTGGTTAGTGTAAATTAGTTTCATCGTTTCCATCATCATTTATCTATTTTTAGCAATTGCTAATGGATTTATATGTCTTTATTGAAATAAAACTACAAGGCTCATATAACTTTTTTTTTCTCTCCCCTGTTCACAGAGTTGGTTCCTGCAATTATGAGTAACAAACTGAAAAGGTTTCCACTGTGACCTTTACTTGATGTACAGTCAGCACACCTGCAATTTCACAATCTGCCCTGTTTGGACATGGAGGACATCGTTTGGTCCACCACAGCAGACACCTGTATATCTTTGTGTAAGTATTCAGCTTGTAAAGAATTAACATCACTTTGAAATGCTGTTTTTCAGTTCTCAAAGCTGTTGATCCAATTCTATCTCAGAGTTACAAAGAGGGCTGCAATCAAAGCAGGTGCAGCACAGGAGAAGGACAGATGAGCTTCTCCCTTCCCAAATCAGAGCTGCACAGACCAGCAGGACCTGGGAGAAGCTGTCTCCCAAAGAGGCACTTTGACACCTGGCAGCTGCCCAGCAGGATCCACCCACTGAATTTCAGACCCCCTTGGAGGAGAAGACCACGTCCTTGGACTGGACACCACAAGCCTCATCTCCTGCACTCCATCCTGGTGGCTGTGCCAAATTTTGCTGTTCCTTGGCACAGCTGTTTCCCTCCATGTATTCACAGGCAGCAAAGCAGGTCTGCGTTAAATGTCATTCAAAGGTGCAGATTCTGCTCTCCATGACAGAGCCAACAGCTGGAGCAACCTGTGTTGGAGCATTAGGATGCAGGAGGGAGGTCTCGTGTCTGAGCTCCCTGCCTTGGAACCCCAAACTGAACCTTGCTCAAGTCAGAGGAAGTCTTTCATTATTTTCAGTGACTGTGGATCAGCATCACTTCAAACCTGAATCACAATACCTTCTAAGCACAGCCTTTCATACCTGAACTCTGTGCAAAGCTGAACAAAAGGAATGTGCTATATATAAACACGTGGAGGAAAGCATTACAAAATTCTTTATGTTTCTGTAATGCTCTGCTGAATTGAATCCTTTCACTCAGTGCCACATGGTGAAAGAGCCTGTCATTATCTCCCGTGTGCAGTAGGAAAAACTAAACCCAGCCTCACTTTCTTGTACATTCCTGTTCTTCCTCACTGCTGGAATACCAGCTACAAAGGAGAGCACTAAACCTCCCAGCTAGCAAAGCCAGAGTTTGAGTCACTGTTTGAAAGGATTATGTAACATTACAAAGTCTCAGATGCCTCCAGCTCCTCTGAATTCAATTGTTTGGCTCAATAATTGTCCCAAAGCAAAACCAGAGAAGGGCTGTGTATAAAACTTCCTGCTTTGCCATCGAATGCTCCATCCTCCCACCCTGCCAGTCAACCACTCTGAAAACTACCCTTCACAAAACTTAATTCCTAGCTTCAGAGGGCTACAAACCCCCTAAAAGTCTAATTATATAATTTCTTGAGCCCATGAGACTGACTCTGACACTGCATCTTCCTTAGGTAAGATTGGTGCCATACAGAAGTGATTGTCTGCATACTGATGGCATTAGCCCAACAGCAACATGGAGAAAGTCAGAGACTCTATATGCAGCTAGAAATTAAACTTAATTTCAAGAACACATGGATTTATTTTTCTTTCACGTTCATACAACATTGTCTACAGTGTAACTGGCACACTCCAGGATCTTCAAGGAAGGCAGGAAGTACCATACAGTACCCTCAGTGTGATTTAATATTGCTTCATTTGTCTAAGGAAAGCCTCACAAATTACAGACAGCATTTGATGGGGAAATTAAAATATCATCTACATTGCAACTGGTATGCCGCCAGCTGTATGGATTGCATTTGAGATGCAGCTGCTGTATAAACAGAGCCATTTACCAGTTTCACCTAAGGCAGACGGTTAAGTGGGTTTCAGCTGCCACACAAAAGATTGTGGAGCTTTACTTGCCTGCAAATATAGTCTCTGCAGAGCCATAAACGTTTTGAAGTCGTGTTGCATTTCAAATCCCACAAATTGGGCCTGAATGGGCTGAGTATATCAAAAGGGTATTACCCAGCTCTTCTGTTGTTGGTATGAATGCTAAAAGAAACACTATTGCCAAACTATGTTTTCTTAAAAGAAATTTGGAGTTTCATCTTTCTCATCTCTTATAATCCTCACAGAGCAGGATAGTATGTACCCTGGGAGGTGTTTAACTTGAAACTTGTTGAAACAAAAGGCTCCGGATTTCATCAGCATTATGTCTTTTGCTTGCTGCAGGCTAAAAAAAAAATAATCTGTGAGCATTCCCATCAAGCTGTTACCTTTGGGTCTCATTCTGACTGCTGCCTTCCTGCTCTTGAGGCAAGCTGCTCTGATAAAAGAAAGAGCATGAGTTGCAATTGAGATAAAACATAGATAGATCACACTGAGCTGACCAATAAATTTCATTTCAATGCCTTCCCCTGATGGTGTTTCATTTGTCTGCGGGACATGCACTAGAACAGAGAAGCATTCAGACAAGGGAAAAAAATTGAAATACAACACAAAATTTGTCTGTGATTTTAATACTAGCAGTTGATTCATGCCATGGGAGGGCGGGGGAGCAGTTCTGTGGCAGTCTAAGTAACAACGATCATTTTTTTCCAGCATCACCGTAGCAACACTGTAGTTATTGTCAATGAAGCACTTTCATTCTAAGGTGCTATTTTTAGATGATTTTACCTTTCCAGAAGAATTACCCTCTGGGCTGCAATTTATCATGTTTGTTCCTTGGCCCATGGGTGAATTTTAGTGGGACCTTTATTTTATTTTTAAAGCAAAACCAACCAGCTCTCCTTTTTTTTCCCCCCGCAGACATTTCTGCACTCAGCTCAAAGTGTCTCTGCTACAGCTCAGACCTGGCAAGTATCAATGAGGGCTGAGCTCCTGCAGGAATTAAAAACAAAATACCAGCCTGCCTCCCTCCCTCCCTTCCCCAAAAACCACTGGTAAAGACAAGAGGCAGAACAAATACATCTTCAGCACATGAAAAGAGGGGCTGGGGATGGGAAAGGGGGGAGAAGTGAGGACAGCTGGAGGGAGGCTGAAGACCCAGCTCTCTCCAAGGCTGGAGCTGATGGTGTGGAGAAGACAATTTATTGCAAAAATAACAGTTGTTGGTTTGTTCTGAGTTTCCATCCTTGTGAGGCACAACAAATGTGCTCAACCAACACCACAGACCAGATAGGAATAGCATCAGGTGTGACCAACCACAGCCCCACTGTGAGCACTGATTGTTCTAATCATTGTTTTACAATTATGGAACTTGTTTGTCACCTCTAGTTCAGCTGAGTCATTCCCAGAATGCTTTTCTAGTTAGCCAAAGTGACAGAAGTGAGCAAGGATTTTACTGTTTGTCCCAAGCAGTTCTCTCACCTGCCACACCTTCACACAAAGAGCACCTATTTTTAGGTTTTATTTTCATATTAAATTGAATGCCCTCATTCAGCTCTCATGTTGTGGAAGGAGTAACAAATAACCACTTCTGGAAATTATAATTTCTGAGAGCTGCTGTATGTTCTGCTACCGTCTTCATTTGTAGCCTGCACATATGAGAACTCCTCGAAGCACCAGCTTATTTGTGTTTGTGTTTGTGTTGGTGATGGGGATGTGCTGCCATGCTAAAGTTTTAAAAAAGACTTAAATCACTCCATCTTCTCCCTAAAGAAAACAAAGTGAAGTGGAAATTTGTAACTAGTGTCCAGGGAAGCAGAAAGGACTTGTAGGAGTGTGAGTCAGTAGGGCAAATTTCCTTGGCAGCAGTTCTTTTTCCTCCAAAATATACCTCAGGCCAAACAAATCTGGCCACAAATTGCATCAACTATTTCCATCAAAAAGGGCATATTTTTAGTGGGCAAGAATTTGAAATGTTTAATCAATGAAAACATTTTAAAGTCACTGGTAGGAGAAAGAAAACTAATACGCAAGAAATAAGTTTTCTATACCACAAAAGGTCATTCACCTTGGGCTGAGAACAAAAAACGTAATTCATAATCCCTTCATTCTGGATTTAACTTTATTTGGGAAATCCCTTTCTTTTGTTCACCTCAGACACATTTTCTGTTATTTTCTGTTATTTTGTTGGATGGCCAACCAGCTGAAGAAATCAAGTATTCAGCTCAACTACTACTGAGCCCGTTATAATTCTAATTTAAGGTCCCTGTATGGCAATTGCTTGGTGCTGACATGTGCTGGGTTTTGCAATAGCACAGCCTACATCTTCTGCACACTTGCCAATATTTCAGAAACTATAAATGGAAATCTTCAGAGAGGAAAGTAAGGACATACCTAAGGAAATACACTGGCCTCTTTTAGATTAGTTTAAAAGGTCAGAGGAATGCAAATCAAAACTTCTAAAGAACTGTAACCAGTGCCTTGCAATTATAAGGATTGCTAATTACTTGTTTTGGGGCAGAACTTTGCCCTAATTTTTACACACATCTATTGCACAGCTCTGACTCCATTCTGGAGCAGAAAATTTTATAAAGTTCTTTTTATTAATTGACATCAGGCACACTTACCTTTGGGATGTCTTGTGTCTCTATCTGTATGGCAAATGCTGCCCTGATAACACCTCAGCTGAGGTCAATGTTATTATTTACAAGCCTAAGCCCAAGGTTAAATGCACTTTACTGGATTTCACTCTATTTTGGTCTGCTGTTCCATCCTCCAGCCCTCACTGTGGTTTTTCTTCTTGTTAGCATATAATTTTGATTAGTTAAAGAAATCCTTTAAAGCTACTTCAGTTGGGAGTCAAACGCCGGTTCAATTAGTTCATTATGAAGCTTAAAAATGTTAAAATTTGTTGTCATTGGTTTGGCTATTTGTTCCTCTGCAGGAAAGGAAGGAGTCCATGGCAGG
The DNA here is from genome assembly GCA_013397955.1 of Grantiella picta. Taxonomy (NCBI): domain Eukaryota; kingdom Metazoa; phylum Chordata; class Aves; order Passeriformes; family Meliphagidae; genus Grantiella; species Grantiella picta. The sequence continues at coordinate 237,150 of VZRM01005292.1, forward strand.
GATGGGCTCAGGGTTCCCCCTCTCCTGCCTGCATGTCACTCAGCTCAGTCTCCTATCATGCAATCCCTACTGGAGAAGAAATTTTGGGTTAAAGGACACCTCCCAGCCCTAAAATCTGTGAAACATTGAAACCAACTTATCACTGACTTGATATGGGTCTATATAAAACAACATTTTAATTAAAGAAAACTCATCACATGTTCTTTTTCTGCACATCACCCTGGAAAGTCTACAGTTTCACTTTGGAAGTCTGAAATAATTAATGTATTTAAAAAAAAAAAGAAATGCATTTTAGGTACTTGGTTTTTTTTCTGCATTTACAGGAGAGGGCACATCAGGACAGAAAGGTTGGGTCCTGCACATCTTCAGCCTGCCCATGGCCACTGCTTATTCTTCTGGAAGTTTATCGCTACAAAGCAATAGCATTATCCTTTATCATTTCAGAGTGCTGTTTTGGGCTGCAAACATCCACGAAACTATTGTTTGTCAACAGCCTGGGTGCTTCTGCAGTATAAAACCCACAAAAGTTTGATGTTTAATTCCTAGTGGAAACACTGCATTGCCTGTGAGTTGTGATCAGACACTGCTGCTCTTTATGCACCATCACTGCTGATGGGCACAGCAATATATCTTCATTTTTCCAGCATAAACTTCCTTCCAAAGAACATGTATTGAAAATGAAATGCTGTTCTACACAAGGTCTTGCACCCCTTGACCCCTTCACAGGCGTCTATCACTTAATCAGTTGAATAACTCTTTGTTTCCTGCTGTCTCAGGGTGGGGTTTTTTTTCATTTTCTAAAGCAGTTCTGTGTGTTTTCTGGTCTGCTTTCTGTAACCACTATATTGACTCCTTCAGCTAAGGACTGATCATTTGTTTAACCTAACTCCGCTTGAAACAAAAGCTTCGTGTGTTGCTGCTTGTTTCATTTACTTTTTAATGGTGGCTAATAAAGACTAAAACACATACATGCTGTATATTCAAGAAAAACAACAACAAGAAATCAACACAGAGGTGCAATTTTCAACCAGTGCTCTGGAGGGGCACAGGAGGGAATAGGGCTATTGTCAGGAAAGCCTGGGGTGCTTTAGTGGGGTGAAGGAAATGCCTTGGCTCTTGCCAGCATCATTTCAGAATGTTCTCAGTCCTGCTGGATATTGGCTTTTCATAAGCACTGAAACACCTTCCTCTTTTAAATTCACCAATAAACAAACAAACAAAAATAAAAGCAGCACTGCCTGAAATCTTGCAGGAGCAGGGAGAGGTAATCTCAATGTGTCATTTGTTTCAATCCAAATAATCAGCCAAAGGCTGCTCTGAGGAGCTTGGCTCTGAGCCCTGTTGCAGAACAGTCATGCTCCAATGTCCCACTGCAAAACAGCTTCCAGGCTGCACATCCTGAATCTGTGGACGCTTCTGTTTGCACTGCTACAGCTGTGGGATAAGGGCTGGATGAGTTAACTTGATGTAGATGTTATTGCACATCTTCTGCAAGAAATACCTTGGGCATAACTTGCGCTGCTTTATTGATTTAATTGACGTTTGCAGATCCATTCATCCATTCCAAAATGGTCACTCTTTCCTGCAGCTAATCCAGACAAAAATAAGAACAGAAGGAAAACCCCCAAACCCTAACCAGCCTGGTTTGTAAAATTAGACTGTGCATGAGACATACATTAGTTATCATTCAGCCCCTAAAGCAGAGAACCTCCAAGAATTCAACCTACAAAGGATTGATTGTTCTGTCAAGAGCCCATTCATAAGTGCTCTCGAAGTTCTGGAAAATTTGTTTTGAATTAATTTTGGTTTTCCTAAGACAGACTGCATTTTGAAGACCCAGGATCTGAGAATGTCTTGCTGTCAGCTGCTCCATTATAAAGCAAGATTCACCATCCCAGTATGTTCTGGGAGAAGGGATGAGGCTACCTAGATGACATCTCAATCTGGGTGACAGAAATACTCTAGATCCACCAGGTGGGGAAATGCAGGACAATCCCCTGATGCTTGCAGTCACATAGATATGTGAACTACAAAAACTAAAGAGGAAATAAAAGCAAACACATCTTCAGGTGTTTTGTTTCAAAAATACACGACTCATTTTTTTTTAAATTTATTTGGGAGCCAATGATGGCTGGGAAATGTGGCCCTTGGGGACTGCACTAAGAGTTTAAGAGAGCAATAGTCATGCTTTTGGAAGCCAGAAGAGACAGAAGCCTCATCTGCCAACAGTTTGCTCTGGAAAAACAGGAGGTGATCTCAACCTTCAGGTTCCATCAGTGGAGTGAGAAATGTCTTAGCAAATGGGAGCCAAACAAGCCTGGGCAGCAGCTGGCAGCAAAGGCATGGCAGCAGCATGGGTTTGGGAAGGGGTGCAAGGGTTTGCCATGAGCCAGGTGTCCAGGGTGGAGCTGCTTGGCTTTTTGGATAAATGGGGGCTGAACCTACAATGGGGAAGGAGAATGAGGTTAATGTGTGTAACACTGAATGGTTAACGAGGGAAATCACAAAAATGAAAATCTGCCTCAAAGAACAGAAGTTGCTTTTCTGAAAAGGCAGAGAGCTAATTCCTTGGGGAAGAGTGCTGACTGAAGGTGCTGCTCCCCTGTTAAGAGCTATTTAGGAGCAAGTGACCCACCAAAAATAGTAACAAAGAGTTTTCTGCTTGTAATATACTGAAAGCTATAGGGCTTGATTCATAAACACTGACAAATCCATGGGAGTCCATGTGATTCACTCAAATGGGCTTTGGACCAGATCCACAGCAGGTTTTATTTTATACAGGGTCTCAGAAAACCATAAATTTATTACTCGAAGAGCACCAACTTCCTGCAACGGGTATTAAAAAGAAAGAAGAGTTTTTCTGGTGAGGAGCAAAGCCTCGCTGTTGCAAAAGCCAGCCTCCCACTCAAGAGGGAATTAACTCCTGCTTGTATTTGGGGTTTTTGAGAGCTGCCAGGGTAAGGAGGCAGGACAGAAGCATGGCAGTGCTCTCTCCCATTACCAGGAGATACCAACCCCAGCAAGCTCTGTCCTCACCAGGCTGGCACAGGAGGCAGCCAGCACCACACATGGCTGGGATAAGTGCCATCCAAACTCTCTTGGTGAATGTCACCACGTCTGTGCTGGTGACAGCTCCAGAGAATTGCTCAGTCCAACCATCACCATCCTCCATCAACCTCCCATCACCAAGAGAGGCTAGAAGGGCCCCAGGATGCCCTTTCATGGATCTGCTGACTCCGGTACTTTGAGGAATTAGCACACTTTTCACATCTCCTGGAGCACAGAGATACTGCCCAGACTCAGCTGAGGTTTGCTGAGGTCCAAGGAACAGCTCAACAAGCAGGGGATGTACCTGGCCATCTGCTCACCCCATGCTCATCCCGGCACTGTGGCTGTGGCACACGAGGAGCTCAGCCCTCCATTTGTGATGTGGACACCACAGGCCATTGCTTGGTCACTCTGGCCATGACACTGGCTCGTGCTGAGGCCCTCTTTGCCCATCTCACCCCTGCAGAGCTCAGTACTGATCCTTTGAGTTGATATCCCACAGCTCTCCTCTGAGAACAATCTGTACCTTCCAGCCATGGTGCCTTCAGCTGCTGCACACCTTCTCTTTAATCCAGGGGAGAGGAGAGCTTTCCTTTGTGCCAATTCTCCTTTCCAAAGAGGAAAAAGAAAGGAAAGAAATGCCATCCAGGCATTTTCAGAACTCCACCCTTCGCAGGCAGTGTCTGCCTGGCACAAGCTATCAGTGTTTTTACTCCATATTTTTACACATCCTGAACTTTAGGAACCACATGTTCAGCTGTGGCAAACACACCCATTAATCTACACAGTCCTGTGTTTGTCCTTGTCACATCCCAAAAGTGAGGTTAGCCTGCCTGCCAGAGTGAATGCATAAAAGCAAATAAACTCAGAAATTGGTTTACATTGCATTTAACTATCTGCAAATGAACATTAAAAACATATTTTCACACCTTATCAAGCTGTTTAATATTCCAAATGTACGCAGCCGAGTTTTTCAGACTGGTATTAATCCAAACTAGAAGCATCTCTTTCTGAGATCAAGTAAGTGTTTGTCGTGTAAAAAGAACCTCAAAGTCAAAAAGACTGTACTTGAATAACCAAAATGAGGGAAGAAGGGATTCATGAACAAACAAACATGACTCCACAAATAAAACTAAAATGCTAAAATTACCCGGTTAATTTTACGGATCACACAGAGAACTTTTTCCAACATAAAAACAAGCTCCTGATTGTTGAGGCTTAATACCAAGCCCATTAAAAAATGGAAAATGCACTAGAGGCACAGGAACTTCCAGCACAGCTGGTCTAATGTAAAAACAAAGTATGTAATTGTTGGCGATTAACAAAATTGTGCCTTCAAGAGTTGCTAATTTATCCAAAGCTCAACCCTAAGCAAGGTCTGACTACCTAATGGTTTTCATTCTTCCAAAGACTGTCACACCACAAGGAAGCTGCTAAGAATTTGGCTTCTTAGGCAATGGCTTCAGGGCTGGATTTCTACCTGGAATACAATAAAAGTGGACTTCCTGCTCATCTCCTCCCACTTCTCTCCTTCCTCCAAGGACTGTCTGCACCTTTGAAGGAGCAGTGACAGAAGGTAGGGTGGCACTGAAATTTTGGTAAGTAGGACAGCATAAACCTCAATTCCACCTTCACCTTCAGTGAGAGCTGCTGTGTAGGAAACCAGGAGGGAATCTCTACTGATTTGTCATGGGACACCACCAGACAGAACCCAAGCCCTTGGGAAGCACCAGGGACGTGGTCTGGAACAGAAGGGCAGGACCAAGGGGAACATTTCATGTCTCCTCCCACAGAGGGTGAAGCCCACGGCACTTCCAAGTGGCAGTGACATTCCTGGAAAGGCTGCAGGACCTGTCAATCTCACCACACCCAACTACAAGTGTGGTTGCCAACAGCAAATTACCACGGCCTCTAATTTGTTGCTCTTTCAGTATCAAATTATTTTTCCTTGCCAGAGTGCATATAAACCCATAATAAACTTGTTTTCTAACTCACTGCATGTTACTGTGCACCCCACTCCATTCTGAAGGTGCCTATGGATGATCTGCTTCCTATGGATTTCCTATGGCAGCAACCTGAGTGGGAGGAGGGCTCACAAATTAACCCTTTTAATCATTTTTATATTTATCAACCAAAATCAGAGTGCAAACCAGACGACTGCATTAGCCCACACGATTAAAATAGGGACAAAATTAATTACTCCTTTTTCTTTTCCCCCACGCTGAGTTTCAGCAGAATGCATGCCAAGAAAGATGATGTTCAGAGATAAACCTTCCAGAAGACATCCATGCCAAGCCTGAGGGGAGGGAAATCATTCCCTCGAGATTAAGAAAACGAAAATCCAACCAGAGCCAAGTGCCCTTCTCTCATGTCCTGCGGATTCACAGGATTAGGGGAGATTACCAGGAACATCGAGCTACTGCATGGGCTGCAGCGCAGAGTTTCACAGACAGGCTCCAAACAGAGGAACTTGTCCATGTGAATTTTTAATGACTTTTTGATTGCTAACATATGCCGTGGCTGGGCTGGCTCCAGACCCCAGCTGAAGTCAGCTGCTGCCCGTCAGGGTGCAGCTCTGTGTCACGCTCCGCTCCCTTCAGCAGGGACTCTGCCAAAGCAGGTAGTCCTGCTTTCCTTGCCCAATCCAGCTTTCCCTGGAGCAGATCTGCTCATGGATCAGGCACTGTGCAGGGCTGGACCCTGCAGGAGCATCCACCACCCAGCCCAGCAGGCACTGCCTACCTAGGTGCGCTCTGGTGGGAAGAACATCAGGAGCTTTACAAGTCAGGAATTAAGAAACGAACCAAGGGCAGCAATCAATGCTCATTGTTCAGCTTTTGTGGTGGCTGAGTATTCCATTTCCAACACTTCTCCTCCCAAAGAACCAGATTTTCACTGCATTTTAAGATGTCAAGGGAAAAAAGCAACCTGAGGTGACTTAACACAGAAAGTGTTATCAGCAGAAGTGTTTTGCTCAAGAAAATGTCTTCTGCATTCACCCAGGAATAAATACCCATCACTTCTTACTCTGCTAAGTGTAAACTGTTTGGAATTTAGGTTCAAAATATGAATAATATAAAAATACAGTTTCTGCCAGGTACCTGAGCCCCCCAGATTTCTTCTGTAAGCAGAATAACAACTAATAGCAGTGGAAGCAGTGAGGAAGCTCAAGAAGCTTGAAACAGAAATCCTTGTTTGCTATTCCAAAGGAGCTTGAGAGAGAAAAATAACCAACTCCCATTGAAGCATCACAGAAATTAGGTGTCTAACTGTTTTAGGTGCCTGTGAAAGCCCTTCCTATTACCTCTTTTTTTTTTTTTCCCTGTGGTTATGATATACCAGAAATAAACACCCTGAGACACTGAAATGAAAAGCTAGATTGCAAGAGAACACACCATACTTCTGCTCAGCAGGAAACCCCCCCACTCGTATTGTTTTTACATTTTTTTAGTCTCTTTCCAGGGAACAGTTGATATTTGTGATGGCTTTGGCTGCAGCTTGTGGCAGCTGTGCAGTATGCAGCACATTAAATACACTGGTGGGTCCTGCACAGTCATTCTGGCACCACTTCTATTTCATACAATGCCTTCAGTTTCTCTCTGTAACCTCAATCATTTATCAATCATTCACCAATGCCAATAAATCAAAGGGTCTGGGGACCCTTAAACGTAAAAATAAGGAGCTGTAAAAAAATATTACTACAGCAATTAAGGACTCAAATGGTAATAAACTCTCCTTGCGTTACACTTTTAGAAAGCCCCACTGAAATTAAACAAACATCCAATATCAACAATATGAAAGGGGCTTTTTCTTCTGGTTTATAATAGCTATGGGTTTATCCAGAGCAGAGCAGAATTAGGGTTATTTTTATAGATCATGGAGACTAAAATGTAAAAAATGGGGGAGGGGAAACAAAGTAGTGAAAAGTTAAATAAATTAGTGAATTTTTTCCCAGAAGCATAAAAGAACGTGTACTAGAGTTTACAAAATAAAAGTGAATTTTTATCCACAAAGTTTAATCTTTGGTTTGGATCAAGACTGTATGGTTAACAAATCTATTTTGAGTCAACTTCACAGCTGGGTCTTTTAAAGTAAGTTTTCTATTTTAATACATAAAATTCTTTTTTGTTGTTCTTCTCAAAAAGCTTTTTTATTTTCCAGAAAAAAAACTTTTTTTTTTTTTCACTGCCACCCAAGATGAGGCAAAAAAAGGTTTGCATCATTCAAGAACAGAAAATGAGAAATATTGGCCAGGTGGGTGAAAACACAATAATGGATATGAACAGACCTAGAGACTGTCTAAATTAAGATTGCTGCTCAAACCCCTGATGAGAAGGGGTGATTTCTCTTTGGAAGGGATGATGTACTGGAACTGCTAGGACATCTAGCACTGCATTCCCTGCAAGAACCTCACCATTAATTTTCACCAAAAGCTACACAGCAACACTAGTGTGTCCCACAGAGAGACCAGGCTTGGGTTTCACCCACGCCAAAATCCTGCAGTTTTGTCAAAGTATTCCCATATTCCCTCTCAAGGGGGTGGAATCCTGTGACTGCACACAGGTTTTCCACCAGAAAGCTTTTGGGAATGTTCCTTGAAAGATCCTCTCATTCAAAGCCCTCTGCCATGGGCAGAGAGACCTTCCAGTTCCTCATCCAGCCTGGCCTTGAACACTTTCAGATGTGCCTGTTAAACATTTTCCAGGCCCAAAGTGATGCATTTATGATTTCTTACATTTATCAATCACTTCTAAAGTGTGCTAATTGAAAAAAAAAGGAAAAAATGAAAGAAATGCTAAATATTGATCTCATCTGAAAGAACAGCACTGGGGACTGAAGGAGGTTTGGTCTGCAGGCTGAACCTAGCTGGGATTCTGCGCCCAGTGGAAATTTCCTTCATGCTTTTTTGCAACAGTATTCTCTTTCAGTAGTTTCCTCTGTGCTACAAAGTGTGCTTTTATGATATCTGCGCTGATCCTGTTCCAATGACGCACCGAAAATAGATGAAACTCTCAGCGTGCTTTCCCTGTCCCAACAGCGAGCTGTGCTGTCTGAGGCAGTGCTGGCACCCAGAGCAGGCATTCAGCACAGCCTCACCTGTGCCAAGCACAGGTTCTGCCAATGTCAAGGCCAATAAATCCAACCACGCTGGGCATCTCTTATCTGTGCTCCCTCTGTGCTCAGAAACTCAGGGGGCTCTTTTCCCAGACAGGTCATTACCATCTCCGTACACCTTCACCTTTCAAAGCCCAGGCAAGCTGCAAATCTACACAAGACTAACAGACTCTGAGTCTTCTAAAGCTTTGGAAAAGCTGCAGAACTGAAGGAGCCCTTGGGAAATGAGCTGTAGGCTTGAGGAGCGCTGGAAGGAAGCCTGGCAGGAGTGGGGATGATGAGCAGCACCCTCTCCAGCTGGAGATGTGGCTGAGGAAGCCACACTGGGCATGCAGGGTGGCCAGCTCATCACATTTAGTCAATGAGCATGGCTAAGGAAGCTAAGATTGGGCTCCCAGACACGGACCATACCCAGCCCTCGGTATGAAGGTGCATTAACAGCACCGGTTCACTCTGACTCATCGTGTCCTTATTCCGCTGCCGGTTGCCTGGAGACTGGCTGAACGCACACAGCGAAGATGCTGGCTTGGGAATCACTACCCTGCCTTATTTTCTTTTTCTCCACGCACATAATTTTCCTTTAAAGGCTTGCCTTGCCTCTGCAGATCGCCTGACTCCCTGTGCCACTGTGGAAAACTCCAGCCGGGTGTCTGGGAACACAGTCGGTGTTGTTCCACGCTCACCTCCCAGCCCCAGCCCCAGCGCCACAGAAAGCCGGTCTTTATTCCTCTGCAGCCTCGCCTGGATGCTAAATTTTACCTTCAGCCAAAGCAGTCACAGATTGCTTATTGAGAGACATTCCCACACATTTCCAACAGGTTACCCTGAAATCCTCAAACTTCCTTAACGGGGAATAAATACCTACAAATCCAAGGAGGTGGAAATGCAACGGGAAACTTGAGCGTGTTCCACCACTCCACAGGCACAGCACAACCAAGCTCAGATGGCTAATGTGAAAATCTTGCTTGGCTCTTTCCTTACAAAAAACTGAGAGGAGTGGAGACAATTATTCGTAATTTACCAAGTGCTGAAATTTAATTCCTGTCGTATCCTGAGCGCTAACAGTATCACACTTCAAAGCGTCAGCCTGTAAAATATAAACCCGACTTTTGGGACACCGTTAAATGACATGGGCCAGAGTCTACATTACTCTGAAAGTAAGGATTGTGTGTCCCCTTCCAACAGCCCTGTATCTCATGTATTCTTAATAGCTGGAAACCAAGCAGTGTGTGGTGGTGTAAGGTAATGAATGACCTCTTTACTTCTCTGTTTTAACAGGTCTTTATTCCCCCAATCAATCTCATCATTCACACCAGAGGAATCAGCTAAAAGCTCTTTAAAAATACATAGGTGAGCTCAGGGCACATCCTGCAGATTTTTTCTGGAAGGACAATTTCTGTAAATAAATGATTAAAATGGAAGGGGAAATGAAGAAGCTTTGGTGGGAGTTTCAAAAGAGCAAAGGTTCCCTCTCTGGGGGCCAGAGGGCAGGAGGAAGCCAGGCCAACCTCCAAGCCTTGCTTCTCCAACCTCAGAGCTGCTCTCTCTACCCAAAGAGGATGTCCCCTGATTTTTGCTGGAAGTCAGAAAAAAGTGGCAACGAGTTACTTGTAATTTTGAGAAGGAAAAAAGTTCTAGCAACAGTGAAGGAAGGAGCCAATGGTCTACAAGTTGTGCTGAGCCCAGCAGGATCTGCTCCCCCTCTCTCTGCAGACAAAGTACCTCCAAGTAAGCCAAAACCCATTCCAAAAGTGGTCTTTATTCACTGTCTTAATTGTCAGCAGCAACAGCCAAAGCTTTCTGCAAGATTAAACAGCTGTTAACAAAAAACTGGGGGGAAACCCTTAACCAGAATGTGGCTTTTCCAATAAACCTGCATAAAGGTGTGCAAGTTAGTCACCTCCTGTATGACAGGGTGGCCACAGAAAGCCTTTTCTGCAAGACAGGTGGATTGCAAAGTGAAATGTGCAAAAATCAAGTAACTTAACACTGATGCTGATGTTGATCATTCAGGATTTTTTTTTCTTGAATGATCTAGACACAGTTTGGCTCAGGGAAAAGACAAAATGAAGGATGGAGTGGCTCTTTAATACCAACGTTTTTCCTCCATATTTACTCACAGTGAAGTTCTCAATCTCTGCTCTGCAGAAAACCATAAGATCAAACCAAAAATGTGTGTAATTGTCCAAAATTTCATCAAAGAGGTATGCAGAAAAAAAAAAAAGGGGGTACAGAAGTGTAATCTGGGCAGGCTTCCCTGTGCAGGCTGCTCCCCACAGCCTCCATCCAGGCTTTGAATAGAGTCTCTCATTGCATTGCTCTGTGGCACTGGGAGCCAGACAGTCAGCCAGTGTATTCTATAATAAATAAACAAACATCCCCCTTACCCCCAAACACATGTAAAAGATGGGATTTAAATCACTACGATTTACTTAGCTCTGAAAGGGAGTAATTTTTCACCAGACTGAAGAAATCCCCACTGCAATGGAGGGACTAAGGCTGAGATTTCCAGAACAAACGGAGGGAGTTCCAGTACCCAATTTCTACAGAATTTCAAGGTAATTTGGCCATGGAGCTCCCTTGTGCACCTTTCCCTGAGTCCTTTATACTCAAAGTTAGATTTTTACTAACTTGAAAAGAAGCAACTGAGTAATTGTAAAAAGTAATTGTAAAAACTGCTTTTAAAGTAGCAGTTTACAGAGGGCTTGCTTTTTCCTTCCCCACAGCTGTACAGTTACAGAAAGGCTAATGCATAGTATGGAATGGGGGAAAAAACAATAAAATTCCTTATTCTACTCCTAGATTTTTGTACAGACTTGGGCAGCCAATTGGAAGTTTATGAGTATTTCTGTGTCCAGCAGTGCATTTTCAACAGTGCTTGGATTCTTTGGATTTCAAACAAGGACAGGGAGGTAGTTTTCAACTACCCTAAACCAAGAGTTTGACAGGATTTGCAAACACTCTGCTGATAAGAGCAAGGATTACTCTTTACAGCTGGAACTTTCCATCCAAATAACGCCAAAGCTCTTTACACACAAGAATGATTAAGGATGAGATATATGCCTGTTATATAGGTTATACATAAGCAAAGCATTATTTGCTTACAGCTCAAATTTGGAAAAGCATGTAAGCACTGCAGGAGGGAGCCCAAGGTAATATTTCACCATTGCAAGACTGAGAGGACTCCCAAAACCTCCTTAGGCTTCCTTTGGGATATTTTGCCAGAACTTTTTGCCAGAATCTCATCCAAGTCCCAGACAACCAAGTCCTCTGCAGGGAAGCACGGATGTTTTTTTTCTTGCACTGAAGCCACACAGCTGCAAGGCTGATCTCATGTGCTTTCTCCTGCCTAAGTTGACCTTGATGAAATTACCCCTTAGGCATCAGTGAAAAATTGAGTAGCCCATGTAAATTCAAAGAGGAAAGCGTAGAAGTAATTCCATCTTCATGCAAATTTCCTGCCTCCCTTTCCTGCCTCCAGGCAAACAATCTAATGCAACAAAAAGAAATACAAAATAAGCAAGAAGCTTCAAATGGCCATGACTTTCTTCATGCAAGTATCTCTATCTCCTCTTTGTTTCATTACTTCTGATTTCTGGCACAAAGCTCATACAAATGAGGGTGAGAAATAGAGAAAAAACACTATCAAGTACCCAGGAGCAGTCAGACTGGACTTAAAACAATCCATTTCTCATGTAAAACCCCAACTCAGAAGAATTTTCACAAAGTATTTTTTGCCAGATGCTTCAGCTTGGGCATGCACCACGGAGGACAGTAAAATTGCCATGACATTTTGCAGAACCTTATTATCTTGTGTTTGCCTCGATCCATGCACAGGAGGTGCAAGATGCAGAGTGCAGAGCTGCCCTCCCACCCCTTCTGGCAGATCCCAGCTCTGAGAGGCTCCACAGCATCCTCACACAGGGTTTCACACACGTGGAGGGCAAAATTAACAAAGCACCTGCAGGAGAAGGCTACTGTGAATTTGCGCTGACTAAAAATGCAATTTGCTTTTGGTTAGAGCCAACCTCAGCTTCCACAAACCCGAGCAGCTCCGTCGCTGAGCTATGCTGCACCCTCGGTGACTGGACACTGAGGATTTGATCCTAAATGCAGCACAGCCTTTCAATCAAATTCCCCTTATGTGCTGGACTAGAGGCTTGCCAAGCAGTAGGAACACTGAAGCATTAAATAAAGAACATTCTCAGCAGTCAAGGCCAAGGTTAAAAGCATAAGGAATGCGAAGAGTTGTTTTTGCAGTGAATTTATTGTATAGACAAAGCAATAAACCATTTGCATTTGAAGGATCTATAGCATAATGATGTAGATTAGTAGTGCTTCAGCTGATTTTTTTTTTCTTTATATAATTTTTTTAACACAGGGAAACTCACTGCTCTTTTTACAGGGCTTTGCTCATACTCTTTCAGCCGCCGTGGCATTTGGGTGAAAGCAGTTGCTCCATGCTTGCAGTGATTCCAGCATTCCTTAAGGAAGGAGGTGGGTCAACTGTCTTTTGACACTAATATTTCTGAAGTATCATTTCTTTAATAAACTACTTAAAAAAAAATTTAAAAATCTGATTTTTAGACCAGGCAGAACAAGGCTTCCCTATTTTTTGGATACAAGCAGCCACAGGCTCTGGCTCAGCCACTCAGAAGCAGAAGTCCCGATCTGCATACCTGGAGTTCCAACTAGCAACTACTCAGGCTTGTAAATTAAAAACCTGTCTAAAAACCTGACACTATTCATGCACCCAAATGCTTTTAAGAACATGGGCTTGATCCAAAAGTCCATTAAGGGAAATGGAAAGACGAATTGATTTTCCACTGACTTTGTATTAGATGCTAAACTTGCAGCCAGGTCCAAAGACCATCTCATTCCCTCTGAGTTTAAACCAAACCTATTCAAAGCCTCAATTTACAAATGCTGGTATTATAATGGGGCATTCAAATGCTGCTAGCAGATCCCCAAAATTAGCTCTTTGGCCTGTAAAATATGCATTAAGCATACCTTGGTGCCAATATAAACATCCAGCTGCAGGAATTTCTAAAAAAATCTCATTATAATTGGGCTCAACAAAAATAGGTTCCCACTTGTGACTATTAAAGTGTGAGGGCACCAGAGGAATGAATGAGAAGGCAAAGCTGAGTGACCTCATTCAAATTCCTCTCTATCTGCTGCTTTTTTGCTGGCAAAAACCACTTCAGTGGGAACAACCTGAAAAGATATGGAAAGCAAAAGACTTAGAGGCAAAGAAAAGCTACTAAGTTTTCCTACCTTACAGAAAACATAAAGCAGGCATTAAAATTTACAGTTAATAAACAGCATGAAAACTCTGCCAAATCTGCTCTACCTCTTCCTGTAGCCTTTTCTAAACACACAAAAATCAAAATTTAATGAAACTCAAGGCTGCCAAGTTTCCAAACTTGAGCAAACAATACCAGGTCAAGAGAGCATCCGATCCCAAACACTCCTATTCCTCCTCTCCCTGAGAGGTCCTGTGTAACAAAAACCTACTCTTTATTTAAGAACGCCAGGGATAGCTCTCCTCCATCAGCACATCATTAAGGACTTTCATGAGATATTTCCTTATCAGCTCTGTGTTTACCACTGGCCACTGCTGTCCCAAGGAGCTCGGGATGTGCTGTGAGCTGCAGGTGCTGGAGCACCGAATGGAGCCTTTAAAACCTAAAAAAAGCCAAAAAAAGTTGATTGCAGCAGGAGATGTAGACAGACTCCCTGAAAATGGAGTTCATTCCCTGACAGTGCACAACACACTCTCTTGTGCCACTCATTCACTGATGCTACAGACCTCTCAGGAGGAGAAAACAAGGACTCATCTTCAGGTGGTGCTTCACGATAAACCTGGATCTCACCTCTATTTTTCTGCAGTGTGTTGTGAACCAGTGTGCTGAAAAGAAATCCCTAAAAATGTGGTTGATGTAAGATGGCAAAGCAAAGAAGCCAGCATCCCTCTGTGCTGGGATTATGGGCCCTGCTGGGCAGAGCTCTGAAGAAGAAAAATGCTGTAATGACATCTTCACTACTGCTTCATATCAAATATTCCCCCCAGCTGATGGTGTTTTTCAATTTACTAATGGAGAGGGGGAAAAAAAACCGTTCTGAGTAAAACAGAAATCTCAGTCTCTTTTCGCTCTCACATCCTCTATATTCCCCTTGGAACAAATTATATGGAAATATTCAAATACTCCTATTGATCCTGGGAAGTCAGAAGATCCCTCACAGAGGGCCTTTGCCAGGCAGAAATCCCAAAGGACAGGTGACTAGCAAATGCTTCCATCCTGAAATTTGTTTTGTCAGAATACAGTTTTCTCTTCCCCACACACATTAGAGCTGTTCTGAATGATCTCAGCCATGGGTTTATCTCCAGCACAGAATAAACTGACAGCTCTGTGATGGACTATCACCATCACCCAGATGTGAAGTTGCTGCACAGATCACAGTGCTGGGCTTTACTTGCTGTATATATTTTCCCTTCCAGGGCTGAAAACATGAATGCTTGAAAACATGCAGCTCTGTCTGGTTGCTGTGTTGGGCTGAGGATTTTTAGTTGGCTCTTTTTTTTTTTTTTTGTTTAACAAAAGCCTAAACATTACTAATGCAAACAGAAATACCTTTGCACAAATGCATTTTCAGTCAGAAAGCCGTTTTTCCCTGAATGTAGAGGTGGCCTGAGTGATAACAGCATAATAAAGAACCAAGGGGGGATCTAAATGCCAGACCTGCTTCAGTGCATAAATCACCATCAAACTGTGCTGGTTCTGGGGAAATTGGTTTTAACAGCACATTTCAGCACAGACACAATGAAGAAGGGTATTTTTCCACACATTAGGCTGTGCAGGTTGAAGAGGAATTTGGGGTTTCATCCAGGAGACTGTGCTTTCTCCTTGAGGCTATATCATGAACTGAACATTTCAGTGTTATCATGGATGGCATGGGGTGGTCCTGCAGTTATCATAAAACCCTAACTTTGACTCTGGTGGCTCTCCGTGTACTTTAGGTCCAAACAATAAATACAACAGAAAGGGAATGACTCAATGAATCCAAATCTAGGTTTAGGACTGAGGTCTGAAGCTCCCAGCTGCTCTGTATGCAGGTATTCACCCTGCAGTCACACGAGCCAGACAGAGGAGATTTGGTTACAGGGCACAGACTCCAACTCAGGCTCATTTGCAGACACCCTTGTCTTCCCTTTGCCTCCTGAGGTATCCCACAGAGGATGAGATCATGAGAGTTGTCTTTATCCCCTGCCGAGTTGTAATCAGATGTCAAAGTGGGAAGGAAAATAATTAAAATATTTTGGGTTAGATTCATGCAAAATTAATTTTTGTTCACTTTAGGAGATTCCTAACTATGACACGCTGCAACAGATTTTTTTTTTTTTAATATTCAACAACGTAAGCGTTTGGAAAAAATGGATTTTTTAAATCCAATTTGTCATTTTTCATGGAGGCTTAATAACATGAACAGTTCTAAAAAGCCTGTTGCAGTGCAGTCTCCCAAGCTGCTGGAATCCATTATCAATACCAAGCTGGTCTAAGTCTGGCAAGAAAAAAACACATCAAAACAAGGCTTCTGTATGAAAGTTTCCCAACGTTATTTTCCGAAAAACAATCAGCCCAGGAAGCTAGACAGTACAAACCAGAGAGACGGTTTTTGAACACTTTGAGAGCTTTAAGAGAAAATAAAATTTCTCATCCAGACCTTCACCTCACATCCATCCTTCTCTCCAGTAACTGAGATATTCTCCAAGTGCACCTCCAGCACTTTCACTGCCAGCAGCAGACGATCCATGGGTTGGACTGTCCAGTCTGGTTACTTCAAACACATACACTGTCCTGCGTTAGGATCTAAAGTTCACCCCTGAAGTTGACAAGAATTATTTCTACTGACATTGATGGGGTTTTAAATCAAGCCCTGCTTCTTATCATCAGCTGCGTTTTAACTGTTTAATCCTTTCAGTGTCTGATTTTGCAAAATCCCAGCAACTTTTTAAAGAGGTGTGGGGCAGCTTGTAGAGTGTCTTTTTATTCTTTTTAATAACTGCATCACATACAAAAGCATGTCTTAAAAGAAATAATTTATTAATAACAGAGCTCATGTGCCTGATCAGCCTCCCAAGCTTTTATGTCCCAAAAAACATTCAACTAAACCCAGTGGGCTTAATACTGAAGCCTTTAAAGAAGCCAAACTCCCTCTCAAATTCATGGCTAAGTAGCACCCAGCCCACAGTGAACAGATCATGAATTAAAGATTATTCTTCAGGAAAGCAACAGATGAGTCAACTTTCCTAGTAATTTAGGGTGTTCCTTCAGAAAAGGCTGCTGTCATGTACAGAAATGACACTGAATGGGAAAATGGCTTTCAGAGAACTCTCAGGAAACTGCTATTGAAAATCCTCAGCAGATTGCACCAAAGTCAACATCTACCTGCAGCTCAGAAAGGGCTCATCTCTGCCAAGAAATCCAGCACGACTGTTTTTCTAGATTCCACTGAGCAGAGCTACAACATGGCTCTGCTGGAAGGTGAGAAAGCCAAGGCCAGCCCTGGTGGGTGCTGAGCTCAGCCTTGTTCCTGTGGCATAGCCCTTGTGGCAGGATCTCCTGGGGACATGGCAAGGGACAGAGTAAAGACAGACCAATTCCTAGTCACCCTTCAGTGTGTCCCTCAGACCAGCAGGACAGGTCTGTCACTGCCAGCACAGCTTCAGCCACCACCAGTACAGAGAATGCTAAGGCAGCTATTGAATCTGCCAAAATAGTCACTGTTTGCCATACAGACACATCAAAAAGTCATCAGCTGGTCTTTCTCAGCTTTTAAGGGATCATCTTTACAAAGTCCAGAGTGCCAAATAATGCTGCCAATTAAAAGCTGCAGTCAGGCAATCCCCTCTGGAGGGTTAACAGAAAGAGACTCTGCTCAGGTACTTAACACATTGAGAAGAGCAGGTATTGGTCCATGGTTTTATCACTCTCCCTACCAGAAGCTACAGGTTCTTTGCTTTTTAATTTATTTCTTCTTTTGTTGCCTCAAAAGGGTGAGATGAGCTTGGCCCTGGGGACAGCACTGTGCAGCAAAGCCACAGGCACTGAGCTCCACTTCTGCCTGAACATAGGAACGAGAGGTGCTAAATTATTCTCCACTGCCAGATCTGGCATTATGTTTCCAGACACAGAAAACCACTAAAAGATTTGTTAATAAGTTAGCAGGGATATCCACACTGTAATTTAACAGAAAGATAACTACTGCATTTTCTCACTGTGTGGAGCACACCTTGCCCCTCTGCACTGTGTATCTACTAAGCTACCTTCAAATAAATTTCATTTATTATGCCTTCATACAAATCCCATTACTTGCTCGACAAACAGTTTTGTTTTCCTGTCTGGGCATCCCTCCAAACCCAGGCTGCTGTGTATGCTTTTGTAATTACTGATACACTGTAGAAGATAACTATGGCATGTTTCTGACAGGCTAATTAAAGGCGAAGAACAGCCTTCCCCAGACCTCCATTCAATTGTTATTCTCTCCTTGGTTTCTCCTGTGATCTCCACCAAGCGATGTAATCTCTCCACGCTTCATTTCCCCACCTGTAAAACTGGGATGGGAACCTCTCATCTGCCTCACCTGCTCATGAGATGAGATCCTCAAAAACCAGGCTATGGTTTCAGCTAACTCCTGTAACATCTGTGGGGTTTGACAAAGACACGGGGCAAGCCAAGCCTGCTGCATTTTGGTCCCACTGAAGTGCCTAAATGGAATCCTGATGGCTGTCAGACCCCACAAAGGCTGCCAGCAGCCAGGGAATGACTGCAAACCTCACCTTTGGAGGCTCCTAAACAACTGTTTAAATGCATGACTGGAAACCCCCAAAAAAACCCTTTTCTTCAAGTCCACGTTTTTACACTAAATCATAAATTTTCTACAGCTGAGCTGTCATCTGGTTTTCTTGCACAGCAGCACTGAGAGGCAGTAACTGTTATCCTCACTGGGAGATCCCACTGTTATCCCACTGGGAGGGAAAAGAGGAGGGATTTTAAAACTTCATTACAGAAATTCCTCTGGGTTTTGCAATATCTTTGCACAAATTAAAAGGAAACAGCTGTCATTCAAAACCAAAAGTGATGTGGACTTGCATTAAATATTTCATGCAAACAGAAAGTTTTGATGAACACTTAAAAGTTAAAATATCAAAGCTGCCTCCAACACCACTTGTCTCAGTCAACTAGAGTTTTATCACTGGTCCATTAGAGCAACACAGCTCTTCTTGACTAAGCACACTTTTTACCCAATTTGCACCTTTTAAGCCCTATTGTACATGCATAATATTAACAATAATAGTAATTATTATAATTGGGTGGACAGATAATGCTATTCAATTACAGAGCTAGAAGAAAGAAATTATCTTCTCAGAAGCAGCAGGAGATAGGCAAATATTAACATAAAAGCAGAGGTCAAATTCTATATCAACTGTCATGTATAGAAGCATTCAATACTATTTAATTGGCTAAGTATATGAATTTTTGTTCTTAATACTTTTATCATCCATTTGAATAAGCTGGCAATGTTTGCCTAATATAATTTTCTTTATTTTACAGGGATTGATTGTGTTAAAGAAGGGTTAATGCATACAGGCTAGACTGGGAGGTCTAATTTTCTCTATTCTCTCTTCAGGTGTAGAGGAGATGAAGATTGCTGTTGATGGAGAGCAGAAATTGAAATAGGATGGGGCAAAAGAGAACAGTGGCATTAAACAGGCTGAATGCTGTTTAGAGATTTATATATTATTCTAAGCTTTATTAAGAGGTAGATTAAGTGAAAACACACAAAGTGGGGTCCTGACTTCAAAGGAGAGTTTTTTCTGACACCAAAAGAAAAAGATATTTGTTTCCCCAGCACAATACTGGTGTTTTTATCAATTTTATCATGGTTTGGCAAATGGAACCATGTAGCATGCTATCTGGACAGCACAAAGACCAAACAAATCAGAGACTGTGTGGAGAGCACATTTGGAAGAGCTTCTGCAGGCTCCTAACAAGCCAGAGGGGAAGTAAGCTCAGTAATGGTGTTTCCAAACAGGATATCCATAATCCTGACAAACGGGGACTCGGGAGTCCCCTGGAGTGTGGCTGTGGCAGGTGAAGCACTCCAGCCACAAAGAGCTGCTGCACTGAGCCTTGTCTAAGGTGGGTTTTGTTCTTCCTAGCTGTCTTTTTCTCCCCCTACACTTCAAGCCTGAATAATACCAATTTATTCTGCCCATCTTCAGCCAGGTGCAGCCTCACTGTTTTCAGCTGCAGCCTGAATGAGGAGCTTTCAGCCCTAAAGTCCCTTCCATGCAACCCGCCAGCTCCAAAGCTATGCCTGGGCTAATAATTGAAAATATCACCATCCTCCAGATCCATCCAGTCTCAAAACGTATTTCTGCATCCCTTTTTTCCCTCACAAACCTAAACAAAGCAGGAAGGCAAGGCAGACTGTAAATGATGGCAAAGAGCACAGAAGGCTTGCCTGTGCCACCCCAGCCTGGCAGATGTGTCTGCTCTCTTAGCTGTTGGAGCTGCTGGAGGCATTTACAGGGTGAACAGGACACAAATGCAGCAGCACAAAATTTCCTTTGTAGTCAAAGGTTTCCACCTCCTTAAACCTCCAGGCTGCCAAGTACTGATGACAGGTAATACAACACCAAACTCTGCAGGTGTCACCAACACACTCTATATTTAATGTCCTCTTTCTGGAAAAATTGCTGCCTTTAGTACTTGCCTCTGGACAAATCCACATTAGACTAGTTTCTACAAAAGCAGAGAACACAAGAGATCCACTTCTTTCCCAGAAATGCTTCCATGGGCTTTAAGAAGCCTACAGAGCCCGCGCAAAGGAGGAATAGCTCTGTTTCCATTCGAATAGACACTCAGTGTTTTAAAGAGCAACAATGTGTATGTACAACAGGAAGAATTACATCCCTCCAGGCACTGTCTGCTTTTGCTGTAAAAATCTACTACCTTTGGAGCTCCTATTAACAGTCATGTTATTCCACCTGCATGTTTATCTTAGCAACAGATTTATGTGAAGCTGATGATTCAAAAGGAGGACTCCAGTGAACAAGTACAATTTACATTAAGGTTTGCCATTAAATGTTATTGCTGTTTCCTTCAGAGCACTGTACAGGTTACAAATACGTTTTGCTTCAGCTGTTATGCTGACAAATGAATTTTCCTTTTACACAAAGAACAGCTAAGGAGACAGCAAAGCGTGATGTGCAGCTTCTGCACTGAAACTGCTCCAGGAGCTGAATCCTGCTGGTGAACACTGCAGTCCTGAGGCAGAGGTACTGCAGTCCTGAGGCAGAGGTACCAGCCGAGCCCCTGAGCAAACTGAGAGAGCACATTGCACTACAAAAGAGATTTTGACCTCAACAGCCCCATTCTTCCACCTCTTTGTATGCAAAACCCTGTTGACCCGGTGGCATCGAGTGCTCTGCTGCATTGAGAGAGGAAAAAAGGGAGCAAGAGGCAGAGGAGAAATAAAAGATTCTGTGACACTAATTTCCAGGGTGGAAACAGCAGACTTACCTGTAGCTACCACTGCAACTTTTTTATGTTATGAAAGCTGAGTAGGAAGAAAGTGAAAAAGCTGAAACACAATAGCTGCACGGCAGCGTGCTGATAAGAAAATGACTGGCATTTCTGGGCAAGATTACTGACATTTTCACCATGCCTATTTTGTCAATCTTGAAAAGACCTAGCGTGTATGAGGCATTTAATGAATCATGCAACACATCACCTTGTGAACTGAGTGCAATCAAGATCAGGCAAATGGGGATAGATTTCAATGAACATGTCATCAGAAACACCTTGCTTGATGAAAGCACGCGTAGGTTTGTGTCAGAGCGGCGTTGAAACTATCCCAGTAAAGGGCACTGTGCAAAGGCTGACGAGGAAAATCAAATGGGAGGGAGAAGTGAAAGTCCTCTAAAGATGAAGTTGAAAATGAAATCTTTATACAGCCAAAACTGTGCCTGTAGCTTCTCACTAAGCAATGATCCTCATTTGCAAACTTAATACTGTGACCACTTCAAATCCTGCCAACTCCCAGTCTGCTCAGTGCTACAGAAACTTACCCACTTTGCTGGAGAGATTTTTAATGGTTAGAGTTTTCTCCTTCTTAGCTGTAAATCTTATCTTAAAACTTAGGCATCGCCTAATAAGCCCAGAAAGCTTATTAGATAAGACGTAACTTCATTTGGAAGGTTGCTAGCATACTGATCAAATCAGGAGACCGGAGGCAAATTCAGATGAAGGTTTTTACGAATTTAAGGATACTCAGTTGGCCTAATTTGTTCATTCTCTCTTAAGTAAGACTTCATTTATTTCAGTCTCCTAGACCAAAACCTTTCTTCTCTATGTGTTACAAACACCCTTTGCTTTATTTATAACACTGCATTAATAGCAAACACCCAGAGCTGTTGAAACACATCTGCAGAAAAATGCAAATTATTGCCCAGTGCAAAATGTGGCGTTTTCAACCAAACCAGATATTTTATTTCCCCAGCACGGAATTGGAACAATTCTGGCCATGTGGAAAGGGAACGAAAACAGTCAGAAAAATGAAGTTCCATTTCCCTCCAAGGGCAATGGGAATATGTGGGACAATCCGTGGCACTGTTTCTCACACTCACTCATTCTCACTGTTCAGCTATCAGGCAATGTGGTTGCAGCCTGTTCAGTGTCTGTGGCACAATTTTGTACAAATAATCAACATCCATTCAAGTGGAAATCAGATCTAAGATGCCTTAACTCCAAAAACTAGCATCCTAGTGCTGGGGAGGGACTTTTGACAAGGGTGTGGAGTGACCGGGCAAGGGGAGAACGGTTTAATCTCAAAGAGGGTAGATTTAGGCTAGATATAATGAAGAAGTTGTTGGTTTTTTTTTTACAATGAGGGTGGTGAAACATTAGAACAAGCTGCCCAGAGAGGCTGTAGATGCCTCATCTCTGGAAGTGTTCAAGGCCACGCTGTACTCTGAGCCCTGACCTAGCTGGAGATGGCAGAGGGGCTGGATGAGATGACCTTTAAAAGTCCCTTCCAACCCCAAGTACTGTGTGATTCTAAGGCACAGACCTCATGCTGTGTCCTTCAGGTTGAACAACATTAGCTACAGTCCCCAGGCTGACAAGAAAGAGAAACTACATCAGTAGTTATATCAGTGACTCTCTTTCTGCCAGGACTGTGAATGCAATCCTGAAAAACAAGTGTTGTTGGGAGATGCACCTGCTCTAGTGGAGGTGTCCCTGCCCATGGCAGAGGGTTGGAACCAGATGATCTTTAAGGTCCTTCCAGCCCAAACCAATCTTTGGTTCTATGAAGGTTAGGTGGCTGCTTTGAGCACACTGGAGTAATGAAGTCACAAAATGAAAGCTGAGTGCTCCAAGGGCAGCACGGAGCACACTTGCACACTGGGCAAGACACTAAACCAGGATTAAATTTGCCCACAGAAAAGTGAGAGGATGCTGATTCATTGATGTTCACACAGCACTAGAGATGCTCTGATTGAAGGCTGTACAGAACTATAGAGAATTATTAACTACAGAGACGCTAACAGTGAATTTATGAATAATGAAGAGAGCAGAGGAAGAACAACCACACAGTTCAGTTTCCCTAATCACTGCCTCTCCAACATTCACCCACACTGTCAGATTGGCAGTTGGCAACTGCAGCTAATATCTTATGTAAAAAGGACCGAGATTTAGCAATGCACCATTCCCCATACAAGCCTCAATTTGGCAATTTATTCAAGTTCACTCTCGAAGCTCACACTTGACTAGGAACGCTGCTGAGTGAAGGTCTGGGCACCCAGCAGTGCATGGAGCCAGGGCAGCACAGAAGGCAGCAGAGCCCAGGAGTGATGGTGAGGGAGCAATAATCCTTCAAACACTGCCTGAGAGCCTCACTCAATACAGCTTGAAGAGCCTCACAGCTGAGCAGCACCCTGGTGATGCCTTTGATGTATTGAAAAGTACATTCAAATGTGCTCTGTGTTGTTAGAAGACAGCACAGCTTTCACTGCTGGTTTACTCCTCAGCCTTCCTTTATATCACAATATTTATCTGTTGCATGCACCTAGTGAGCTCAGGACATCTCATCAAGGCTCCTAACCTGGCAATGTGAGCACAGGATTTTTAAACAGCAGTAATGGAGAGGTGTCTCACAGGCAGTCAACTCATCAAAAGAGGGTCAAAAGAGAGAGCTCAGGAAGCAGACAGCAGGAACACCTGGTAAATGCAAGTCCATCCTATACAAGACTGAAAATTACTGCACTGAAAATTATTACACAAGTACCAGAGGTTCCTTACCATTTGGTGGGGAGACAGAAATATAAACTTTATTTATGATTGCAGTGGCTATAATAGACTTCTTTTTTGGGGGGGTTTTATTAATCCCTTCTTAGCCCTGTGTTAAGAGGCAAGAATCTCATCTCTGCTCCATTTTGAACTGATTTAGAATATATGACTTACTGCACAGAGCTCAAATGCAGAGGTTCAGCTTAGAAGTCATTACTTACAGAAGCAGCTGCCAATGATAAAACAACTATTGTGCTCCTGTGACAGGGGTTGACAGCATAATGCAATTTTTAGGACTTCCATTTTGGGTTTGCTAGGATGTCTGCAATAACAAGGAAAAACAACCAAGCAAGAGAAATGGTATTCTGCCGGTGTTTTTCAAGGCTTTTATCAAAAGATACAGAATTATCTATGAAGGACATGTTTTCTGTATGAGCTCAGATATTAATTTATATGGCTATCGATAGAGATCAGTACTTATCAGACCACACTCTCTCAACTGGCAGAGGCATTGCATATTCCAAATTCAGGGGAGTCCTGTGTTGTTCCAGGTCTAGCCTTGAACTGGTAGTAAGCGTTCAATTTTTTAATGGTGATCACTGCATATCCATTCAAATCATGAAACCACCATGAGGCTTTCACAGAAGGTAAAAATGAGAATTTTCTTCCTTTGAAACATGCCTTAGTTCTGAAAAGCACTAATGCAAATACAGCACCACTCTACCTCCCAAACCTACTTATTTATACACAATGTCAAGTGATTAAAAATGAAGCCCAAGCTCCAACATCTGACTTTCTGCAGGATTTTACTGTTAACAACCCTTCAGAATGAGTCCTAATAAAAACCACCCAGTTACTCCCTGTTTCTCCTTTTCCACCATCAAAGAACCCTGTTGAGAGTATTTCAGACTCAGACAATTACTGACACACCAAAGACAAGGAGTTGAGCCAAGCTATCGCACTCCACCTCTGAGACACTGGCAGTGAGGGCAAAAATAGACCAAACTGGAAATTTTAGAACCTGCCCCAGCCTCCCTGTGGATTTGATTTGGGCCATCAAACCTTTTTTTTTTCCTCATTATATTTAAGAGGGGGGGATGGGGGTGGAGAGAAAAAGAAGAGAAAAATTTTCCCAGTTTTCAGATCCCAAATGGAGCTTTCAAGCGAAGAACTCAAGAAGTTTCTTCCCAGCACAGGACCTGCATATTTAATGTTTTTGTGCAGCAGCTATTTGATGTCAGAATTGCACTTTGAAATTCTCCACGGTGCTGGCTGCCTGGAGCATTATTTACAGCAATCCTAGAAAACACACCTTCACCTCTGTCCTGGCACCACAGCTTCAAAAAGGAGCACACGGGAGAAGCACAGGCTCCTCTCAGCACATCCAGAGTGTGACAATCCCAACCAAACACCATTTAATTCAGTGGCTAGCAAAGGTGGGCTTGGCTACCTGAACACATGAGTAACATCAGCACCACCAAAAGATGGGGCTGGACAAAGACTAATGCTGCCTTTCAAATTTAGGATGTGCTGATCCTACAGCGGTCTTTGATGACAAAGTCCATCCAAGCCAAAAATCTAGATCTTATGTAAATCCCTGCAGCTCTCTATGTAAGATGTGAAGAAGCACAAATGAGACACAGATGAAGTAGGAATGGGATATACAAAGGACCTTGTGCAATACTCCAGTAAAACCTTTTGTGCTGAGTGGTATTGTTCATTCTCTCTTAAGTAAGAGAGAAATAACTCCATTTATTTCAGTCTCCTAGATCAAAACCTTTCCTCCCTATGTGTTACAAACACCCTTTGCTTTATTTATAACACTGCACTAACAGCAAACACCCAGAGCTGTCGAAACACATCTGCAGAAAAATGCAAATTATTGTCCAGTGCAAAATGTGACGTTTTCAACCAAACTAGATATTTTATTTCCCCAGCACGGAATTGGAACAATTCTGGCCATGGCAATGAAAACAGTCAGAAAAATGAAGTTCCATTTCACTGCAAAGGGCAGTGAGAATATGAGGGTGACGGAAAGGACACAAAGCAGATCAAGACCAAGTCAAATGATTCAGTCTGGTTAAAGCATAGATAAGCTCAGCAGCAAGGAAAACACATTAGCATTTCCTCACCAACCCTGACCCCTCCAAACCTGCAGCAAATGCCATCACAGTGATGCCATGGCAGTGACCTAACCACAGCCAGAGTGCTGGGATCCACCGAGGAACAACAGCAAAACCAGGAGACATCGCTTTCTGAAACACTGTTAGAAGAATTTCAACATTGTTGCATGGAATGATGCACTGTTCCGTGGGATTGCTTGTTTGATAAAGAGCAGGCAGCTACAGCTCACATTTTTAGCCTTGAATTATTGCCCAACTGAGTTATTTGGTGAGGTAGAACTGAATCAGCAGTTCGCTGACAAAAATTAAGCCCCGGAGAATGTGAAACAGTGAAGCATTTCTACTCATTAAAGGAGCAATTGGTGCTGATAGTCAGCATACAGACAGAGCCCAGAAAGGTGGAATATTTATGTGTCCAAATCACTTTTCCTGAGATTCATCTGATATGCAAATTGGCTACTGCTTGATAGCACCTCTTCAATTTATCTCTCCCCACAAATTTACAGCCATGCCCTATCCCTGCTTTCCACCAAGAGTATCTGATGGGAGTACTCATTGTCGCCCTGTGAACCTCACTCTAAAAAGCAAGCAGTACAGTCAAAGGTTATTTCTGCACCAGAAATGAATTTAAAATTTAGCAGTCATTCAGTGGTGTGTAGAAACAAGCATTGTGGCTGCAGTCCCACTTGCCATGAGCACTGATGGATGGGCACAACAGACAATGTAACATATCTGATTTGTGGCTAAATCCACACCTTACAGCTCCACATCCTTCAGAAAATAAAAAATTTGTGTCCATACATACAAGTAAATTACTTCTGGAACACACAGTATAAAATTATTTGGGACACATCACACAGATAATAGCAGCAAGAATAATTTACTGCACAAATAAAAATTGTATGTATTTCCTTCTACAGTGCAAATTCATTTCCCACTGGATAACATTAGCCTGAGTTGGAATCCGTGCAAATTTTAGTTCCAAGACAATTACATGTTTTGGAGCTGATATTTCACAACTTATCAAAAGCACAGACCAAAGCTTTTGATGCTTGAAAAGGCAGTGTCTCATTCTTCCAAAGAGAATCACAATGTCCCTTTCTAACTTTCAGAGATACTGAACCATCAAACTTCACTTTCAGTTTTGTCACAGCTGAGAAAAAGCTGTACAAAGTAATTTGCAAGAGTTTCTAAAATTTATTTTAATTTTTCCCTGTCTCCTTGGAGCCTCTGCGACTACTGCAGAGTTGTTCTACAAGTGGAACATTATTGATGTAAGCCGAGAATGATGCAAATTTGAGAGAAATCTTAAATCCATGCTGACAAGCCTTTCTATCACACCTCAAGTGTGTATCCCTTACTCTATCTGTTAATTGCTCAGCATCTTGGGAAGGATATATCTTCCCATGTATGCCAAACCACACCATAATTACATTTAGGAATCAGAATCTGGGAGTTTAGAACAGACGGTAATGGAAAAAAAAAAACCCATTAAAAGGAACAAGTGTGAAGTGGCAGTAGCACATTATTCTAGGGAAAAATTTATGAGCATAAGTAAGATCAAATGCATTTATTCTGCAACTCTTCCATGCTGACAGACTGTCAGAACCTGTCCATCCAGCCCTCGAGTGAAGGATGTGCCAGAAAAGGGAATCCTGCCCAGAACTGAGCCCAGAGCAGGACCTGCAGGGTCCTGGACAGCTCCCTGCTCTGTCCCACCTCTGTCCCCAGTCTGGCTGTGCTTCAAAGGTCACGGCTGAGCAGGATCCCAGGAGCAGCTGCATATCCCAGAATGGAACACACAGCACTGGAATAATGCATTTGCTACTGGGGAAATTCCTTTCCTGTGCTATTTTTAACACCCAGCATTAAACATGCTTATGGATATTTCCATTTCCAGCACAGTTATTACTGTTCAACCGCCATTAATGTAAATGGCCAGTTCTGGTTAATGCCAAGCCATGTGATGAAACTATTTCCTTTCCCATCTGGGTTCCTGTAGTCTCAAATAAATAAAAAAAGACACCAGTGAGATCACAGCTGAAATGTTCATCCTGATCCCCACCAACACCACACAGTTTGGGAAGAAATCTCTGTTTTTAGGATAAAGCACATCACAGGCATTATCCTCTCTATCCTACCTAATGCATAGTGGATAATCCTACAGTTAAAAATATTAATGAAAAATGACTAATGGTAACTAAATGATTCACTTAACTTGGCTCCCTCTGTAATGTATTCTTCATATGACAGGCATTTATTAGCTCTCACTGATGACTCCACAGACACCCTGCTATGCGCAGAGTGCCTGTCTACACATTAAAACTTAATGCACAGAGCAAGAATTATTGATGTTAGCTCTGTTCTAAAAGGGCATATCAGCAGGACTTTTTTTTTTCCTGCCATGGCGTTATTTTCCTTAGCTACTGAATAATCACAGATTTAAAATTTTACTAGATGCGAGTGGTCAGATAACCTCCCAATTTCACCACAATCTTATTTTTCCCACGACCGCTGGCTTTTTGTGCGATTGGTTTTGTTTTGGTTTTTTTTTTACAGACATATTAAATTAAGCACACATGTGATGTTTCAAGATTAAAAAAAAACAGCTTGGGAATCCTAGTGCTCACACATTGTGTGCTATCCACAAGCCTGGGGAAGCAGAGAGCCTTAATGGACCTTCTGTTTTCCTCAGGATTTCAGCACTTGCAAGAACAGTCAAAGGCTGATCATTAATGGAGCCAAACACTGCATGAAGTTGAATACTGCCTTGAACACGAACAGAGAGTTGTCTTCACTTAATTCAATGTATTTCTAGCTCTGACTGATCAGGAGCTGAGTGCTTTGCTTCTGCACTGATGTGACACAGCACCCCTATGCCAACAGAAGGACTCTGCTGCTCTGTCCTTCTCCACCCTAGGTGCTGCTGATTGCCCTAAATCCAGCTTTTAACACTGCTGGGTGCCCCCCAAGGCTGATGGTAATGAGTGGTTTAACTGCCTTTAGAGCCCCTGAGTGAGATCTTCATCCTAGGCACTTGGGAATCTCAGAAAACCCACGGTACCTCAGTCTTTTGGGAAAACCAAGTGGCTATCTCTAATTATCTAATTATCTTAAAACCAATACATGTTTCCCTTCTTCCTGAGCTGAACAGACATCAGACATGAAACACAGCTTTTGAATGGTGCTTGGCCATCACTGAAGGACATCCTCTGGTCCCCTGGGGCTCTCTTGGGTGCAGCACAGCAGCAGTTCCTGCATCCCAGCAGAAA
Source organism: Grantiella picta (assembly GCA_013397955.1). Lineage (NCBI taxonomy): Eukaryota > Metazoa > Chordata > Aves > Passeriformes > Meliphagidae > Grantiella > Grantiella picta. The sequence goes on from VZRM01005292.1 coordinate 266,067, forward strand.
GGGAGCAGAGAGGATGCAGAATGATCCTGTTTGCATCTGGCAGACTAACCAGGTTTGCACCTGGGCTGCACTCCTTCCCCACTCAAGGAACTTCACAAAGCCTCCACAGCAAATGGAAAAGAAAGAATAAGCCTCCAAGCTGAGGAGCTGAAGTGCTCTCTCTGTTTCTTTTCTTCTGAGTGGAGAGAGAAAAGGAAGCACTTTCCAAAGTGCCTGAGTGCTGTCCTGCTACTGAACCGCCAGAAACCTGAATGAATCACACACTTTTCTACTGCAGTAACCAGGCTGGAAGAAGACTTCAACCTAAGACACACAAGTTTTTATCCTATGCCTAAATATACTTCCCTTAAACACTCTGTGCTACACTGCCTTAATGTAAATGGCAACTTAGACCAGATAGAGTAAGGACCTATAATCTCTTAGCTATGTTTCAACAAAAGAGAGGTCAATAGGCTATTTACCATAATCTATTTTTAGGTTTCATGAAATTACAACGTAAGAAATAAATCAAGCTTGGCCTTTATGATCAAGAAAGAATGGCTTTCTGTACTTTTTTATTTTAAAAATAGCTGAACATGGAAGGAAACGGAATGATTTGCTAAATGGATATGTTTGATAAGGGAATATTAATGCATTTTCCAATAATAAAAGTGAAGAATGCTGTTCCAGATAGACATTCCTTTTCATTTTTACTGCACAGACAGTGCTTGATTACAGTTTAGGGAAATGAACTGAAAGAACAGATGTACTATTTTTTGATAGGTAGTCAGAAGGGTATTTTACAGAATCTGAGAAGAGTTGGAAGGCAGATGATTCAAAGGATAATTGAAGAATGATATTTGCACAGGTTACATTTGTGCCCTCGGGCATTAAACATAGGAGACTTTTTTAATTCTCAACATGGGAGTTCGTATGGCTGCAAAGCAAATGAACACAAGGAATAATTCTGTTTCAGACATGCAGTAACTGCTGGTTAGCAAAAAGGGATTTTCCACAATACTGGGAAATACCATCGTTTAATCTGAAGTTATTTAGAATAAACCAGGTGTTATTCAGGTTAATATTCATCAACATTTGTTATGTTATAGTATCATATTTTCAGGAGTTTCAGTGTCATACTTTCAGTAGTTTCAGAGCAGAGATCAAAAACATTTCAGGGTAACACAGGCAATAGCAAGAACATGCAGAAGCAGCCCCAGGTGCAGCACTCTGGGCTCTCTGGTGTTGGGACTCAGATGCAAAGGTCCTCTGCAGCCTGCATGGCAGTTGGGTATGGAATATATGGAATATGGAACAGTACTTTATTCAAGATACATCTTTGGTGTCAAATTTAGTATCATATTTCAGAAGAAAAAAAAAAGTACCTTTCTAAGGGTTTCAGCCCTCACTGTTGTGTGTCCTGAGCAGCAGGGCAGTCTCTATAAAACCCCTCCAGGTCTGACACTCCCATATCCTGCTTAACAACAGAGCCCACATTAATCCTTTCCAACAAAAGCCAGATATATCAATTAGGGAATTTCAGTGGAGCAAACACCCTACATCCCCATCATCGACACATTAGTGCATTGTGATTAATGTTGTGCATTTCATGCCAATTGAATTCCTAATGATTAGCCACTTAATTCTGAGCTGAAACAATTACTCTTCCCATTGAGAAATACTTGTTTCAGCTCAAAGCTCGGCAGCTGGAGTACAGAAAAGCCATCTACAGCCAGTCATGCAAATATATCTTGGGGAATCAAAATGCAGGTTTACTAATACGTATTTTGTATGCATAATGAAGCACTGGGCATACAAAACCATCCCTTTTCAAGCCTGGTACTAAATCTGTTGGCAGGGCTGAGCACATCCCTAATTCATAGGCTCCAGCAGCAGCTGGGCCATGCACACACTCATGTTCATATTTGTGCATGAGAAAGCAGTTTGCCCTTGGTCTATAAAGGCCTCCATGCAAACACTGCTTCTCCCTGAAGTCATTTAGATGAACATATCAGACTCAGTGCAAATCGGTGGAGGCTGCAGTGAGAAAGATATATGTCAGGAAAATCAAACAGCTACATTTTGATTTAATCATTAAAAAAAGCAGCAAATACTTGGCTTGCCTTCAAGTAAGTGAGGAATTTAAGAGATACATCACATGGCAGCTGTGTAGTTTTGGTAGATGCGCAATTTAACTTGTAACCAGTAATTACACTTGTCATTTTTTATGATCCAAACACTATGCAGACAATAATTATACCCCCAATATGCCCCTGAGAAACAGATAAGCAGGCATGACTGTTACAGGCGTTGCTAGTGCATCAGAGACATAAGGATCTGATGACAAAAACCACTAATGGCTGAATTCTAGCAAGAGAATGTATGGTGTGCTGAGTGTGCAAAGCAGCTCAGGCACTGCTGAACATCCTGCAGCACAGCAGGAAAGAGAGCTGGGCTCTGCCAGGCCTCTGCTGCTGCCTCTGTGATGTGGTGCTGATTACAGTGTCATCACTGAGACGGGGATGGAAGGAAAGCATCGAGTATCACTGAGCACAAGGGAGTTCTCCAGGAACAGTTGCTCAGTGTAGTATTTCTAACACAATCAGAGCTGCTAACAATGGGAGTGGAGCATTTCCCTGAGTCTCTGAAACGAAAAGATTGTCCCCAAGGCAAGCTAAGCCACGGGGAAATCTTTCTGCTGACTTCAGTAACCACAGAATGAGACTCCTCTGTGTGTGAGACAACAGGCTGCTCTGACATCTGCAAAAAGATCTCTGCTGGCTTTCAAAACACATCACACATTTCATCACCCACACGCTGACCCACCGCACAGCACAGCATTTAGATTTCCTATCCCATGTGGACTTGCAGCTTTGCAGTGGAACACACTCCAGCTCTTCACTGCATCAGGGATCCAGGCTGATGTGTGTGACAGTGAGGATTCACAAGGGAGTGAGTTATTCCAGGAGACCATCGTGGTGTCCAGGAGATGTCACTTAGAGGAAAGTCAAAAACTGCCTTTCAGAATTAATTTTGCAAAACAAAGCAACTGTAGCTGGTAAGTGTAATAAGATAGGTAACTCTCAATTTCTAAATTAATGGTTTACTTTCAGTGCCTGCAGCTGCAGACTGAGCCCTTGCCTTTAGTTTATCCTCACTTGGACTCTGCAATTCCCCTCCATGCCCCATTTCTCCAAGAACCCACAGCCCCATATAAGCATGTCTTCTGAAGATATGCACACTGGCCAAGCCCAGCTGCATTCAGACTACTTTCCTATCCCCTGCTCTTATTCCTCAGAACCCTCTGCGTTTTCAACATACTTTTAACAGAATAAAAGAAATCACAACAGCAACCACCTGGTGGGGCTTGGGGAGTGACCCAGGTCAGTGACCACCCTCAGATCAACTGGAAACACACACCAACATCCCTGTACCCTGCACAAAGCCAAAATCATTTCAATGAACAGCTTCCAAAGGCAGGAGCAGGCTTAGCAGGGAAGGAAGCTTATTTAGGTTATTTTTGGATGTGGAAAACAGATTGAATACACGGATTTTTATCATGTTGCTACTTACACAAGACCGACTTGCTGGTGACAAGGCAGATCTTGAACCTGCACGACTGCAGGAGAGCCTTTAATAACAGATGAGAGTACTTTGCCAGTGGTGGGATAAAGAGATTCAGTGTCTTAGTGGATGATACCTTCTGTCTTACTCCTTGAGCCACAGATTTAATTACACTGATAATGTCATCAGAAGCAAAAATCAATTATTCATTAAACCCGCCTAAGAAATCATTCTTTTATCCCACGTATTTTGTTTCAAGATCATTTACACTCGGGCAAAAAGGCAGTTTTCTTCCTTCAGTGTCAATATTTTATACAGTAACTCACTTAACAGCCCAAGTGAAAATTGAAGTGGGTCTCTCAAAGAGGTCCAGCACATGATACTCCCTGCAAGGCATGCAGGTGATGCTCGAAGACTCCACCAATCTTCCTGTGATGTATCAGTGGCTGTGTGATTCAGGAATTGCAAGCAGGATTAGGGGGAGATCTGTTACATCCCTTTTGAAAACGAATTTCTCAATGCATTTACATGCCACTGTCCCATGACTTCTTTAGATGTCGTTGGAGGTGGAACAGCAGGTCTTGCACTGTTTTCCAACTCTCTCCATTTTAATAAACAGAAGAGCTGGCCTGCCATTACTTTGTTGACACACTTTCATGTTACTTTTACCAGCAAACAGATAGAATTTTTTTCCTTTACCTGGTTTGGTTTTGCACCAGTTGTCTAAAATAAACAAATAAATGACAGTGTCATTTTCAGAGAGAGAAGTGTCTCCTACTCATTGCTTCACTGTGTAGCTCCACTGCTTCCTGACAAAGCCATGACCATAAACCTGCATATTAACTGAAAAAATACACTCATTTTTGTAACATACAAGGTAGGAATGGGAGATGGAGACTGAGCTGAAGTCTGAGAAGGACTGAGGCTGAGAAGGAGACTTCAGGGCTGGAGGAAATGGCAGGAAGGAATGGAAAGGACAGAGAAGTAGGTCTTGGCAAGGAGACAACCTCACTCTCCTGCACACAGCTGCAAATTCAGCAACTGTTTATTAACCCAAGTTTACACGAAGTAAAGAAGACCAAAGCAGCAGGATCCCTTCCACCCCTGCAGTGATATCCTCTGCACAGTCACTGAGCTCCACAAGGCTGAATCCCTGAGCTCCTGCCACAGTCCAGAGACGTGCTTTTGTACGTCCAAAGCTATGGGAGAAAAAAAGCCCAAAAAAGCCTCTCCTGTGCTTAGAATAGTGATTTTTGGCTATTACTTTATAGAGAGATGTCACTGGCACAACGATCTCTTACAGAAAGAAACCAGTGGCTAATATTGCCTATCTCACCTTCCCCACAGGAACCCTCATTCAATTCAAATTACATTTTTGGAGAAGTACCAGTGATTTCAGCTTCTCCTTACCAGTTCAACTAAACATTTCTTTTCTCCTTCAGCCGAGATTATTATGAATATTTAATGTATCAGAATGAACTGGAAGCTGCCACTATGCATCTGCCCTCCAGATCTTCCATCCATCTATTGACATCCAGACTTAGTTCACAAAAATATGACACTAATTATATTGCTATGTAAATACAACTCCTTCAACTACTATTTCAGAAGTAAAATATATGCAAGGCAAAAGCCAAGCCTGACTGGAATAGATGAAATTGTCCTCTCCCAGCTATAGAGATGTCTTTGTTACTTCAGCTCCTGATGTCAATTCCCCATGCCAGCTTGTACATTCATATTCTGCCCTCTAATTGAATTAATATTCACTTCCTGTTACTAATCCCCAGATGCTTGTCTGAAATGATCTAAGACACAGCCCACATTTAGAGGGAGAAAAGATTTATATTAGGGCACCAGTTTGATAGCTACAGAGGTTGTTAATTTGCTGTGCAGCCAGGCAATCTGACTGTGGGGATGTTGTCATTTTTTACTGTTCCTCTAAAACTTGGATGTAATGTTTTGCTTTTAGCCCCGTGCTGGACAACACTCAGAATACTGTTCAGATGTGATTTAAGGTTGAAAAGAAAGGAACACTCCTTCCTGGATTTACCAGGCACCAGAAATACACATCAATTTGAGTGCACTGTGAATTTTCCAACTCTCTTTGGTTTGGCTATATTTATTATGTCACTACCAGAGGTGGAAAAAAGAGGGAAATCTTTTCAGCATAAGACCTTCAGCACTTTCTTGTGCAATAGAATGTGTGGAATGGTGAAAATACAGGTAAAAATTCAGAAGTATAGCTCCTTTCTGATCCCCTGGATCTTTCGAGTTTAGGAGTTTTGCCATCAATTTTCAACAGATTAGATTTCACTTTTCTCCCAAGGTTTAAATGGATAAAAACATCTACACTGACAGCGTGCTGGAAAACCTAGAATACAAAGCCACTCCTCCCTCCAATACAATCATCACTGTGAGGGAAATAAAATTTTGTTTTCATTCCACCCCCCACATTTTGTCATTGCCTCATGAACACAGGGATGGTTCCAACACATACAACCTTTTGGGTTTGGCCATGTCTCTTGTATTATTAAACATTTCCTCTCATACTTTTATGCCTCCAGAAACCTTTTATAGTAAAACTCAAACGCTCTCGAAATAATAAAGTACAAATCAAGGACTGGAGAAATTAAAAGAGGGGCTGCTTCTTTTTCTCTCTGGGAAATCTGAGCTACTTTGAGTGAGACTGTATTTTTTTTTTTCACTTAATGCAGGTAACAAGTCTTTTATTAAACACAGGTGCCCAAAAATCCATCCCAATGCACTGCAGGAACTTGAATGAGCATGTCCTGGGGATAATTCTAGCCTTGAGTGCTGGTAGTTACTGTACATACTTGTCTGATTAATTCCTCTTGACTTACAAAGGTATCCATCATGTCACAATGAATGATCTATGAAGCACACCATCCCCGAAACCTTCCCCTCCCCGAGTCATTTCCTCAGCATCTAAAACTGGCTCTTATCATTTGTAATCAGTAATTAATAACAAAGCATTCTCACTAGTGCAATTTTTCTGCTAAGGTTAATATAATATTTCATCCCAGGCCAGCTGCTGTTTTATGACTTCCAAGCACGACAGTAAGTAATGTCTCTGCATAAGAAGTCATCCATGGAGTAAATCAATTATCTCCTCTTTCATCAGCAGGCATTTTGCTGCTGCAAACGAGCCTAATTACACATGAAGTTGTTATTTACCAACAGAAGTAGCTACCCAAAGTCTGGCATTGCACACGGACTGTTCTTCCTTATGTCTCCATTCTGCACCTTTCCCATCAGGGGGTTTTTAATCTATGATCAATGAAATACTGTGATTATGAACTGTACTCACCGTGCTGTTATCATCTGCACAGATTTGCCTACAAAGAGCAGCATCAATCACACAACATATGTTTTCAGCACTGGTGGAACTTTTGGGCCATTTCTTGCCCTCGGTAAGGACAAACACATATTTATGGCTATTCTCCTTGGTTGCAAAGCATCGATAAATTCTAACATACTGCTCTTTAGATAAACTGCAATGTTCCTCATATCGGAAGTCCACTTCCCAGGATAGCTACATGGCTGTCTCAAGGAAGAAATCTGAAACCCAGAACATATCCATGTGAAAACTGCAGAAAAAATAATGGATAGCACTGGTGTACAGTGATGCTGTAATTTACTTGTCTTCCTGGAATTGGCAAATAACTTTGGAATTGGCAAGATCTACGTTTTTTCTCCCCTTTTTGACAGAAACAGTAATTGTGTGTTGTCTTGTTTTTCTTGCATGATACAGCTGATGAGAACACAAATCTGGCTCAGGAAGCTCATGGCTGCTGTGCTCTGGAAGAGCATCATGAGTTCTTTATCTCTCTTGCAGTCTGGTCACTTGCTGCTGAAGACAAGTGAATTGGACCTTTCATCCTCCTCAACGACCTTGTGTTTCTGAGAATGAGAAGCTGGAGCACAAACTGACACAAACTGCACAGTGCTCAGCACCTCAGGCTCCCCAAGGGCAGAAACACCAGGTGTGAAGCATTGGAAGCTTTGATGCAAAGTGCTGTGGATGATGTGTGCACAGAGCTCAGACCACAAACATCACCACAGACCAGGTGGTTCTGCCCAGGAACAGCTGCCCAGCGCCATCCTAGGGAGTGGAAATCAATTGGAGGTAGGAAACTACAGCCCAGGTGAGTGATGTGGCCTGAACCAGGTTGGTATTTGCTAGGTTGATACTTGTAATCCAGGCAGTCTAAGCCACAGATAATCACAGGGCAGCTCCCAAAACACAGCATTTCTGGCCTGAGGCCACTGAGGATGTATAAATCTTGTCTGCAAGGCAACAGTTCACTTACTTCCCTTCTCCCTGTGGGAAGGAGAGGAGGGGAAAAAAATAGAAGTAATAAAATAAATGGGTCATTTTGGAATGTCTGCACCAAACCAGTCCAATACAATTATCACAACACGTTATGTGTTATTACAAAATAACACATAACAAAATAATGATGATCTGAGGATATAATAGAATAACAACCATGGTTGATTTAAGACCTTGTATGCTCATCTGTTGATCGAGTAAAACAAAGAGAAAATTCTACCTTGCCCTGTCAGTTTTGTAGTAACACATGGTCTGCAGCTCTGACTCACCAGTTTTAGCAAATCACTAGACCTGGCTCCAGCTACACCTAAAGCAGACACCTAGAAATACCTCTCCTCGACAAAAAGAGATACTTGCAAAGGCAAGTAACATGGCAAACAGTGTGACCTTTAGCAAAACAGTCAGGTTGGTTCATGAATTAAGGTTAGGCAATGTCAATCTAGAAACTGAAACAAATCTCATCCCTGGATTTGGATCCTGATGGATACAGAACTTTATTTCTTCTGTATTCCACTCAGAAGTCTGGACAGTTGGACTAAGCAATGGTGCTACTTGTATTTAATGAGAATTAAATGTTAGTCTTGACAACTAGAAAACAAGATCTAACCTTAAGGATACAATTTCCCATTCCTCCTTATTTCCCATTCCTCCAACATTTGGTCTATTTTGGTTTGCAACTTCTTGTAATTCAGCAGCATGTTCACTGCACCAAACAGATCAATGTTAACCACAAAAGTGTGAGTAATGTTACCCAATTCTGAACTTCTGGTGACTCCAGCTCATGGGCTGACCCTCAATTATCTGTTATTCTTGGAGCACTGGGCTGTACATGTAATTTACATGTAAATTACAAGACACAGTTGTGTATGTTGTCTTCTAAGAATATGTCTTGCAAGTATTTGTTTAGCCACATTCTTAAATTCCTGGGGTTTCATATGCAAAAAAAAAACCCCACAAAATCCACCCAAGATAAAATGCAAGCTTATGTCACATTCCTCCTTCATCTGCGTTCAGTTACATCTAGATTCTCTCCTTTGCTACTTGTTGTGTGTTTGAATCCTCTTTCTCTTTCCTTTTGAACTCTTGAGGAACAAGAATTCCTGCCAGAATGCACACCATTCTCCAGTCTGCCACCTAAAGAAAGGCGAGACAGACATCTCTTCGGGCAAAAATGGGGAAAAAAAGATGAACCATGTATTTGATGAAACATTCTAGGTGTCATCTCCAGTCTGTTGTTTTCTCTGGCAGCCCCTGCTCCCTGCCTTTTGTTTTGTTACTCTTTTCCCAGTTTGCATATACTCATCTGTCTGTCCCTCTGCTACTGAGGGCAGCACATGAAGCCCCTTCCAAAAAAAAATCAAACACCAACTTAGAACAAAGAAGGAAGCAAAAATTAAAAGCTTGATAAAGACAGGTATCAGCAAGCTGATGGAAACACTTCTGCATAAAAAACATAATCTCCTCGGTTCAACATCAGCTGCCAGAACTGCTGCACTTCCTCAAACCTCGAGTTTCTGGCTCTCTGGTGAGCCTGGAAAGGGATGCTAATGGTTTGCCTGGTCAAGGTATATGGAAAGGGAGGAGCTGCCAGCCATGTCCTCTGCTCCAGGAAACTCAGGGAATCTTTTCAGCTGTCCAAGCTTGCAAGGGCTCTGGGATTACGGTCCTTCAGTGGATGGGTATGTTTCTTTCCTATGGGTTGGCCTTTCAGGATGTTAAAGGGCAAAAAGGTTTTGACTGACACAGAACAGACCCCAGAGAGACTAATTACCCAGCCAGTCTCTTCTCCCTTACCTGCTCCTCTTGAGCATCTGCAAAGAGTCTTTAAATTTAACCTGCAAATGCCAACAGTTTTCCTTTGCAGCAGTGGATTGTTCCTCTTCAGGGCTTCTGCATGCACTTTCCATTGATGCAATGCTGACTCCCATAATGGTCAATAAAGATTGGTATAATAGTATGACAAACTTATGTTCCCAGCCATGCACAGAATTTGAATTGAATTAGAAAGCCAGCCTGTGTTCATAAAAACAACTCTAACGAGCAAGTGGAGCTTTACTGCCCTACATAACAGATATCACATATCTTTGGGTTGCTGTCAACTCTTTATGTAAATACTTTAAATCCCTCAGACTTCGTTTTGCACACTATATAGTGAGTCTCTTCATAATCAAATAGTATTTAAAACATTTACTGCCTTGTTAAATCTAACAAGTTAGATTTACTGGGATAGTCACTTTCCCTAATAGCCAATTTAGTAAAACTCAATGTATTCATTGATGGATAAATATATAATAGGCAGTTGTTAAACTTTAATAAATATGTTTAATAGTCAGCTGGCATTTTCTCTCAATGGCAGCACTTCCTCTCAGCTGCCAACAGGAAATGCTTCTCCTGAATGTGCCAATTCAGCCCACATGCAGGGAATAAATTGATCTAGAAGAGCAAACAGGAGCATGAATTTCAGGTAGTTTTCCTACACTGCTTGTCAGAGGAGGAGCAATAACTGAGGTTATCCTAAGCTCCCATCAAGACAGTCAGGTGTTGAAAATCACACCGTGTAAGGAAGAACATGAGCTGCAGGGTTTGTCTAGACTCCATACAAGCTATGGACCAGGACAGCAAAGGCAGCTACCTTAAAGTCATATTCATGTATTCATATTCATGTATTATTACTGCAATTTAAGGTCTTACTGCACTCCTTGTCTCACGTAGATCATATCACATTCTCTCACCACTCCACTCTGAGTCAACACAATGCCTTGGCTTCTAGCTAGATCTAAAAAGTAAGTCCTTTTAAGGCTTTTGGGTACCTAAGAAAAGATTTTGGAGGAGTCCATGTCATGAAGACAACTAAAAGCCTTTAAAAATGAGGCCCTTAGCTGGAACTGTAGAATGTTATAACTAAACCCTGCAGGTTCCAGGATCAGCTCTCCACAAAAGCAGCTGTTGCAAGTAAATGAGAAAAACAGACAAAAATCTCTTCAAAAGAGACTGTATTTGTATGCTGGACTGGGAAGCTTAATTATAGCCACAAGACACTCACCTGGGTGGGATTATAGAGTTCCTGGAGTGGGCTTCTGGATCCTTTCCGACAACAAATGTCCATCCCGAATGGATTTCTGCGCATTACTGCAAGGGGAAATTGAAATTACTACAGGTTAGCAACACTGGTTAGCAGTAAGCAATTGCAATACCCACAGCAAGAAAAGATTTTCTGACAGATCATAGGACTCTAGACAGTGTTGTCACTTAACTCCTGATTTTCCTTTCCCTAGCAATCGTCCAAGAGCTAAACCCTTCATCTATTGTGGAAATTACTAAAAATAAAAGCTCTCTCATAAAAGCTGCTATTCAACAACGATCAGTTTGGGTATACAAAAATTCAAGCGTGGACACCAAAGCAACACAATTTTCAGGAGTGCCAGACACCTGCTTCTCTGATCATTAGGGAGGAGCGAGATGGATTCCTACAATCAGCATCTCTGAGAGGCAATGTTTGAGCTCTCTCACCCTAAACACACATGTACACATGAACCTCGTTAAAATGCATGATTTCAAAGCTTTTGGCCTAACTCTTCTGTTTCTCCTAGAACAGATACTCATCAGTTCATGACACACATACAGTCAAACGTTGCTGCCCTTCTTGCCACTAACTATTTTGCTCTACATATTGCAACTGGAAAATTGACTGATCCACGAACCAACGTGTACTGTGTTATCCCCATCAAAGACCAGCAGGTTTTCAAACCAAAAGCTTTGCCAAAGGTCTGATCAAGGAGCATTTCGGATGACAAAAAATGTTTCAGGAGAGGTGCTGACCTGAGCCCCAGCAGGGATACAGATCATCAGCTTCAAGTTAGACCTTTGTGGCCATAAAACTCTATAAGAAGCCATTCGGCTCCAATCACCTTCCACAGTCAGGATAAAAACAAAAGCTTGCTGTACTTCTAATGTCACATTAGAAGCACCCTCTGCTAACTCTCTTCTTGCCCTGAGAACTAGGGAAGGAGTATCAGGCTGTCAGACAGCCACATCAGGCATCACAGCGAGGGAAGATTTGTCTCATCGAGGTTTAATTGAGACATAACCAAGAAAGAAAAAGGAAAAAAGAGAGATGTTCCTGCTGGGAACATCATGTTAAGCAGAGTCAGGCATGCTTGGACCACCTCTTGCCATGTTTTGTAACCAGAAGCTATTGAAGTGTCCCACAGCAATGAGCTGCACCACTTGCAGACATGATATTGTGGGCTGCAAGCCAAGGAGAATGCAGTCCAGTAATGTTTTAATACTGAGGCCTAATATGCAATCATAATTGATACATTATAAACCACAGAAAACTGCATCCAGTCCAATCTGGAAACATAACTGATTCCTTCACTCACTTCATGTCTATTTTTCAATAGGAGGTAATTATCTAATAACATGCTGGCTTGCTTTTTCTCTAAGCAGACAGATTCCATGGGTCTTGTCAGGAGTCAGACACACTCAGTAAACAAACTGGCTTCAATTTGCTTCACAATTAGGACGGTGATGTTAGTAGAGGCAATAATTTTGATACATTTAAATTGATAACTGATTAAATTCTGAGCATTTTTAGTCATGCTGACAAGGATTGGGGTTCCTCCATTCTTGTGCTAATGTGCCTTTTTAAAATATAACTTGGAATGTGTGTTAAAAAGTTAAAACTTTAAAGGCATTTCACATGAATAATGTCAGCCTCCAGAGCCTGGAAGTGGTTTTAGGAATAAAATACTGAAGTGAGGATGTGAGACATCCAGCAGCCATTCTAACTACAGAGCTCCTGTCCACCTTGTCCCCATCTGTCATCCTCCTCCATATCCTGTGCCAGGAACTGTGTCCAGAGAAGCTTTCAAGATAATTTTGCAGCCCCCTCCTCAATACAGAAATCTCTCCAAAAGGAAGCCTTCTACTCGAAGGCAAAGCAATTAAAACACCTCAGCAGGGGGAAAGGGAGAGGGGAGCATTTCAGTGTATCCAGGCCATTAGAGTGGGATTAACTAAAGGTCCTGCAACACTGAAGCTTTGTCTTAATATTAAGAATAATAGTAATTCTAGTGTGGTGTTCCCTAACTCTTATTTCACTTTTCATTTCCATTAAATACAGTGAATAGTACCATGCATCAATGTATCCATCCCTTCCTGCTTCACTTAGCCAGCAGGTATCAGCACAGCAGCATTTTATATGCAGCAGTAACAGCAATAAAGATTAAATTATTTACACAACATGAAAGATTTGTTTCCAGATGTAAACAGACAATAAACAAAGCAACTATCTCCCCAGCAAAAGCTAACTGCTAATGTAGAGCCTCAATCATAGAGGTGATTCAACCAATTTTATCATTTCCAATATTACTTAATTGGCTTGTTTTTTTCAATAAAGCCTTTCGAATCAGAGTGCGGGGTTAGCATAGCAACCTGACACAACTGAACACAGCACATCTGTGCACACCTGGAGAGTACTCGTGCCTGGAATTGAAATGCAGCATCAAAATAAAGATGAATGCTCCCCTTTCCTCAGCAGAAATCCCACCCGCACTGTTTGTACAACTGTCCTTAAGTGAACAGCTACCAGGAATGTTTTTATATAGTACAAAACACTTGCTGGCACGTCTGTGGGCAAACTCACGTCTCTGGGCTCCTGCAGCCTGTTTTCTACTGTCTCGGTTTCTCTGGGGCAATATATTTTCATTGTATTGAAAATGACAAAACCTTTTGGGCCTCAACCTCCCCTATAGCAATCTGCAGTAAGAAAAACTGAAGAATGCAAGGTAACTGCAGCTCTACTAATTTTAACAACACTTCCACTAAGGATCTATCACACTATTGTGGAAGTGAAAATTAAAAAATCAAGCCCTTTATCCTCACCAAATCTTCTTATTAGCATAGTAAATATCCAAATCTCCATCTTATGGCTCGGGCTGATCTCCATACATAATTACAGTTAATTATAATCTAATGATAAGTACTGCACATGCATGGCTCCAAGAACTGATCAAAAGATCACTTTCACACACACTGACAGTGTGAAGCAGCTGACAAAGAAACATAGAATTGTTTAGGCTGTAAAAGACCCTTAAGATCAGCAGCATTCAGTGCCTCTAATGATTAAAGAGTAGTGTTAATACTGCAAGTGCAGCAAAAATGTGAATTCCCTGAATTTATCCAGGAGTGTGAGCAGCTGGGTGAATTGTTAGCTTGCTAGAACAAGACCTTTGCTCCATCCCCAGGAATGATTTGTCCAAAATACAATCTTGGCCCATCTTGTTAAAATATGCGGAACCACTAGTGATTGATCTAATAAGGAAGTTTGTAGAGGATGCTATCTAGGCACCAAATTTCAGTTTCTCAAAAGAGAAAGATAAACAGCCCTACTTATCAACACAATAAGCAGCTGTGTGTATATACATGGAGAGAAGGAAACTACCTGTGTAGGCCTTAAATCATCTCGGAAAGGAAGCATCCCTGAACAGCTTCAGCTTCCAGAAAATTCCATGTAGACCCACCAGTACGAAGAGCAGCAATTTGAGCTGTGAATGGCAGTGCACTGAGCACAAGAACACTGAAGATCATTCCCACGGAAATGTGGGAACCAGGCTTAATCTGTCACCTCTCCTTGGCAGAGGCATTTCTAATGCACTTGCTAACCTACAAAAACCCTGTCCAGAATGGGAGATCTCCAGAGAAAAACACTGAATGCAAGAAGCCACAACAATTCAATTTTTGCCTCTCCCTATCAGGAGCTACTGAAAAACTGAGGAAGGAGAGATAGCAGCACTTCTATTGGGAGATTATTGGCTTTAAAAGGTACATGAACACTAGGATTGCCTACTCAAAGTGAAAGGGGCAGAAATCATGGGAACCAAGATTTTTGGGGACTGAAAACCATGAAGGTGACCTTCTCACGAAGTGTCAGAAGGACAAATCAAACCATTTCTCACAACTCTGTGTGGGATCAAGTCACAGAGGAGATTCTTTCAGAAGAGACACACAAAATAATTGCCACTTCTGCCGCTGGACTGTGAGAGACAAACAGGTGATATTTCCAATGTATGCATGCATCCAGCAGCATCTCCATCACTACCATTCCACAATCTCAGAGATGTCAGAGGCTCCAGTTTCCAAGACTTCTGGATATTAAAAGTTCCCCAGATGCTATTTAGCAACTGATTCCCTACTTGGTAACATTTAATTTACACCTCTTGGACTATTCTAATTACTGGCATGATAACAAAAACCAAATGTAAAAATTTTGCCTCTGTTCACTGCCTCTTAAATTAACAGTCTCATATTACAAATATTTGAGAAAAGTTCTGGGGACATATTAATATTTAACTTTTCATTACAGTGGTCTAAAGTACAAAGACAAAATTCCCTAATACAGCATTGCTTAAAGCTGACATACATAATTCATTCTTCCTATTGGGATGCAAGTTGTTTCACTGAGGAGGAAAAAGTATGCACTGGCAACAGTATGGTGAGACTACCGCTGAAGATCAGATCCTGCTCTTGTTTTAAAGAAAAAAAGTCCAATTTATTCCTCTTTTTGGTCTGATTGCTCTTCATTTTTGCTCTGAGCTCTGATCATTCACCTAAACATTCCCCACCCAACCAAGACAGAAAAATCCGTTCCATTTGATTCCTAGCAGGATAGCAGCATCAAAATGATTTCTTATATTTCTCCCATCTCTAGCCATGTTTACACAAGCTACTGCCTTCAAACGTCCAGAATTTTTAAATCAAAGCAAAAATAAATAATTATACCCATACTGAAAATTCAGTATCATTATTTATTATCATTGGGTATAATTATTTATTTATTATTTAGCTGAGTTTCTCTTCAGCTGAAGATCTGGACACAGTTTTTCTTGCAGAGACTTTTGCTACGACCCTGAAGCAGCACAGAAAATTACTTCTATTTGGCACATAGGATAAAGCATCAGAATACACATTTAAATACTACACCAGACACTTTAACCACAGTGAGACATCCACAGCCCAACTGTGAACATCCTTCTGTAAATGGCATTATGAAACCATGCTCTGTCTGTACCAGCAGGAATTAAGATCAAGGCAAACTGGTCAGATCCAAATCCAAACCCAGCAAGGTTCAATCCAATAACATTTTGCACACCCAGTGTTCTTGAAGCATGATAACATTCAGGGCAGAGTTGAAGTAAGTCACCCAAGGAAGTAGCCCTTTCCCAGAGTTTGTCTTTGGAACATCCTGTCCACATAGCTTTAAGAAAGTTTGCTGAAATCATGCTGAACAAGCTTGTCATTAGTAACCAGCTTGTTCTGCTTGAGGAAAACGAGCCTTCAATAATAATTTACAGCAATCTGCTCTGCGAGACTTCAGCAAAATTTAAACCACAGGCAAAGTAGGAAACTCAGCGACAAAAGTCCACCTCGTTTCAAATTTCATTAAAATTTCTATGCTCCCTTCTACAGACTAATCAGGCTAAGGACACCAAATGATATAAAAGGGTTAATTTTTAATCAGCAACCACGACCATGAGGAGTGAATGCAAATGCTGTCACCCAGCCCTGGCTGCACAGCCTGAGCAAGGAGACTTTGGGACATCTCTCCAGGCAATGATTTATGAACACTAATCCTTCAGCAGGGGTTCACGAAGATCAAGGGATTGATAGCAACATCTTGTGACATCTGGGGCCTTGTGCTTTGCTGCATTCAGCTCAGGATTGTAGACTAAATTATTGGTCCTTCAGCTGGAGACCACAGGTACGAGGATTTATGACTAAGCTCTTGTCTGGCCTCTTTTGATTTCTTAAGGCAACACTGCAGCTTTCTTCCCTGGAGCTTGAGAGGTCTATTTTTAGAAAGTAAAAATCAGATTAGGTATTGTGTGTAAGAATGCCAAAGTCTTAAATGCAGAGAATGTGATAATTCTTCTTCTTTTTATTAATGGAGAACCAGATTTTGCCTTACACCAGACAGCAGCTACAAAAACAAGGGCTTGCTTAGCCTGAGGAAGAAACAAAAATGGATCCAACAAAAGCAGAGGATAAAAAATAAAGAAGAGATCACACCTCAGTGAAATGATTACGGCTGAGAAGAGCAGGAAAGCTACAAGTTATGGGGCCAGGGATGAGCAAAGCAACAGTCCCCAGTTCACAGGTCAGAAAAGTAGAGACAAAGACCTTAAAAACTTCCACAATACCAATTAGCTACAGACTGAGTTCATGTTCGCAAGTGAGATTTCTATAAGATACTCATTCAAGCTCCTACAATTCACAGAGAGCCAGAGCTGCAGAGATGTCACTCCATATGGCTCTGGAGGTAGCTCCTCTCCTTTCCACTTACCAGCAACCCTAAATGGTTGAGGTTACATGAAATAAATCCTGGCAGAGTAAGGAAATGAATCTCACCATTTGTTTCTTAATTACAAAAGTTGTAAATGCCCTCCAAAGAATAGAGATATTTAATTCCTTTTTGCTTTAGACAGTTTTCCAGAAATAAATTTGTATTTTATCCTGTTTGTTCTCAGATTAGCATGGGGATGGATTTAATTGGGCACAGTGGGGAAGTTAATATCCTTGGGTGAAATGATGCAGAGACTTAGATCCTTGGTCACCCTACGGACATTGCATGTGGCATAAATTAACACATCATCTTTCCTGTTAATGAACAATGAGAAACTTTTTTCCAGTCAATTTTTAAAAATGTTAATCTATACAGCATTTCTTTAGAAGTCTCAAGAAATTATCCACAAACCTAAATCAAGAGACTTTTCCACAGGCTTTCCTTCTCCCAGGAGGAGAGCTCTATTTTGTTTATCTCTGGAACGCACAGGCTTCTTTTAATGCAGCAAGTTTCGTGGGTGCAAACTACAAACTGCATTAGACTTCGTCAGAACTTGTCTGACACAACCTTGTTTTCTCTGGCATGAAATGGAGATCTGGGGTCATCACAATATTTCACAGGTCCATTCTGGATGGATCACTGACCACCTCAGCTGTCTGCTCACCTCTGAGAATGCTGTAATTTATATCATCAATTAGCGAAGCCAGAAGCCACAAAATATTGATCAAAAAAGTATATTTCTTTTCTCAATTAACTACTTCTAAGTGTTCATAAATAAATTTTTTTTTTTAATTTTGCCATCCACATCAACTTATGAATTGTATTGTTCTCTCTCTTTTTTTTTTTTTTTCCATCTCAAATGCAACTTTCTACAAATGAAGTTTGTACAAATGAAGTTAAAAGCTTAGGAATTGTGATTTTAAATACATGTATTTCACAAACAAACATGTGCATCATGAATTTGCTTGAAAGGACACTGTGGCTGCTGTACATAAAATGCAAAGAAAAACTCTTTCTGGACATCACATTTTTTCCTACTTTTTCCACGACAAGTCAGCCACATGTTTCACAAAATGAGATTGCAATAATCTTGGGAGGTAGGAAAATTTCTAATGAGGCTCACAAGTTTCTAAACATTCCTTCGTCCAATTTCTAGACACTCACTGTAACAACATCAACAGGCAGCTCTGCTGCTGGGTTGTCTTCACAGCAAAGAGCTAAATGCTCTACTCTGTTCTTCTTATCAGCCTAGATTTCAAGCTTGTAGATAGTTGGCTACATCCCATCTCTCTGATGTAAGTTCAAAAGAAAACGGTGTAAATGTAGGTCCAGGGGAAAAAAAAAAGCTGTACATTTGCATTGTCCTAAAAATAAGAAGCTGGATTTCTTTTTCTATATTTCCCACGACTTCCATTGCACTGTTAGTACCAGTCTGCTCAACAAAAATGATTTATGGCCTCACAAAGAAAAAAAGAAAAAAAAGAGGGAGTGAGAGAAAAACCTTTAAAGGAGGAAGGTTTCTTTAGAAAGCTGTAATTTCAAAAGCATTTATCTTGAATCACAGTCAAAATGAAAACGACGGCTGCTGCAGCTGCAGTCTATTTGAGCTACTGTTTCTTTGCTATTCTTCAACAGATGTGCACAGAAGATGAAACATAAAATCATATTTGCAATGGATATACTGAAGCGCACAGCAAGTCTTCTCACAAGCCAAGCAGAATAGAAAATAGAGCTGCAGCAGCCTTTTTAACCTGGAGCAATGAAAGGCTCAAACCTGTGGTCTCTGAACTCGAGGCAGAAGCAGCGCACACACAAATATGCACACCTGACCTGACAAACAAAAAATGAGGCACACAGGTCATTCCTGTCCTCACAACATACCCAGATGGACCAAGATTTACCACCTCTGAAGCAGTGCCCCCTGGTATTTTTAGTGCAGTCACATCCTCCTGATACTTTACTGCGATTTATGAACAACAATTTTCTTTACAACAAAGAAGCACTAAAGAATTTGATAAGCAGAAAAGAAAGTATGAAATCCTGCAGTAATCGCTTCCAGAGCAGTCATTCATTATGGCTAAGAGGATTACGACTGCCGCTCGTTGGATAAGCAGATGAGCTCTCACAAATTAAGGATGCTACTTCCTTGGCAATGTGGAGGCCAAATGCTGATATTAAAAGGAAAAAAGTATCACAGACAGCAGAGGCCTGATTCTGAGATTTGAAATCTGTCCAAACTAATAATTAATACACAGCTGGGCTTACTGTCTTATTCCAAGAGTTTATTCCGTTTAATACTCCTAAACTCCAAGTAATCCCAAGGCACAGAGATGCAATGGGCTTCTTTGCAAGATCTGTTACTTTTCCAGCAGCTGTTTCTTGCCTCAGCTGACTGGGCTCAGACAGGTCCAGCTCTGCAGAGCAGTGCTGGCCCCACATCCTGCTCCTCAGACCATGGAAGTTCTCCAGGATCCTCACATCCATGCAGGAGGTGCTTTCACACCCTCCTCTCCCCGTTAGCAGCCAGTGTGCGTGGATAATATTGCTTCCAGATGTACGAATTCCCTCATGTGGCAGTTCTGAAATATCCCAAACCGCAGATCCTTCACAACATTTTACATATGAATGGGACATTGTCAGCTGCCTCAGACCCAGACTGCACTTCACCACACAGAAGAGTAAAATACACATTAGCACTATAAAACTGCATCTCAATTAGCATAATCTGTATTTCCATTATAGAGCCCAGCTTTACAGGCAGCACAGGGTGAGGCACTGAGCACTCTGGATCTGTCTTTAAGCAGAAGTTCTCAAAACACAAGAAAACCATTCAGCACGGTGAATGCACGAGGTCTCAGTGCCTGCTTATCTTTCGGCAGTTCTGCTCCCTTCATCTGTCTCCTTCCATTGCCCCCATCATTTCAATGACTTTAATTAAAACCTTTTGATAGACTTTGTCTCCAGTGAGGAAATGCAGCCATGCCTCACACATACACAAGTGGGCGAGCCAAGCACTCCAACTCCACCTCCTGAAGGCTCCTCCCAGAGGAAAAAAAGGAGTGAATGAGAAATGATTTTTCTGTGATTTTACATCCAATGAGAGCATTGAATGCACTTCAACATGTAGTTTGTAAGGCTCCAGAGTACCAGATACCTATGTGACCTCTACTGGTATTAACAGTATTTCATCATTAATATGCAAAATTACAAGCTTTTGTTTCAGCTACTGATAGCCTGCTAAGTGCATTGAGAAACTCTGCTAGTGTTGCAGCTGGGGACCAATAAGAATGTAAAATCCAGTATCATTCTAAAGGAGACAGGCAACAAAGCTGCTGGTCAGAGCCATGGACTCAATGTTCTTCCACAGGGAATAAATGCTGCTTCTTGCACTTGTGATGTCTCATGCAGAGAGGGATAGAGAGAGCAGGAGAGGAAACAATGCAAAGCACCCTTTTCACAATATTTTCCTAAAATAATTCCCAATTAAGCCACAGTTCATCTTTCAGAAAGACAACTCATCTTGTTTCTAAATTTGCCAGGAATAGAAAATACACCTTGTCCTCCACACTCAGGTGCTCTGCTGTGGGCCAGGCAGGCCAGCTGGGGAACCAACACCCTCAAACCTTCCCAAAACCACCTACAGCAAAAGGGGGCTCTCTACTAAGTGAGCATCACCTAAATTTTATTCCTCTGTGCATTCACTGCTACTAAATGACTAAAATTGGGCTGACACCCAAGTCACTGGGTGTTCACACCTCTGCATTATTGACTTGCAGTTCTTTTCCTCTCCATTTACCACTGCCCTAACTTTTGCATCCTCTGTAAATTTGATCAATAAATGAGTATGTTTCGTTCTGGATGATAAATTAGAACATTTAACAAGCATCTGCCCAAAATCTGGTCCCCCAGGGATCCCATGGGAAATGTATCTGCTTAGTGACGATTTCCCAGTTACAGCTATTTTTACAAACTGTTAAACATTTTTTAAATGAGTATTATGTGTGCCAGATTGAAATGCATTCACTTGCCAATTTAACTTTTCGTTTGTTCATTCCCATATCACCTGTACAGGAGTAATTCTGACATTCAAACATTGTATCATTAAAACAAAGAAGGTCATCAACTTGAAGAATTAATTTTAAAACATTTATTTCTGAAAAGATATTTAGGCTCATTGTCTGTCTTTAACCTTCCAAGGCTGCAGATAAGGCTTCTGTGATGTACTGCAGTCTTGCTTTGCTCTTAACTCTGCATGGGTTAATTTTATAACAAGTCCTTGAAAGCTGAAACATCGAAACTGCATTTTAATTGAAAGTACTTTACACTTGCAGCTTAAAAATATAGAGCAGAATAAAAATTACAGTCTAAGTGATGCTTTCTCAAGCCACAGAGTTGAATGGCAGATTGTTCCCTCCTGATCACTCTCATCTCAGATGGCTGCTGCTTTTGGGGCAATTCTTACGCTTTATTCTGAAAACTCCATTTGTCTTCATCAAATATTAATCAGCCTTTACCAAGGAGTATATGTAAAAGCTGTGTTAAATAACAGAACATAACAAGTGAAAAAAGAAAGCTGACCTGACTTCAAATTTACAATAAGGGGTTGTCACATACTATCCCTTTCCAAGCTGAGATAAATCATCTCAGTTCCATGAACTCAAACAGATCTCTGTCCTTCTGCGTGGCTGGGAATTGCACCTGAACAGTGAAAGGTGAAAGAAGATTTACTGAGATTGACTGCTTGAGTCCTCAGCAGGCAGAGCAGTGAAATCATTTTATTCAGCTGGGAAGGACACCACTTGTGTGCTTGCATGAAGCTACTCATGCAGGTATGATACGAGTGACTAGATTACACCCACAGCTGAGTGAATATATATTTGTATTATTGATGTTGACACAGCAAACCAGTGGTTAACCCACTACCAGATGCTGGGGTTTTTTTTCATTTTGTAATTAGTTTTCAAAAGTTATAACATGCTGCATTGTGTTCTACTGTTCAAATCCAACAATGAAATAGAAGTTAATTTTGGTTTCTCCTTTCCATTCTCTATATTTTGCTCCTATCTATTTCATTACAGGGTTCCCAGGCTGAAAGCTTAAGTAATATTCAGAGAAAATGGCAATGTGAATTTTTCATCTAATAGCAGTCTCTTATTTAATAACCTTTTTTTTACAGAACACACGACTTTTCAACTACTCTATTTAATCGAGCTCTTGACATAATATTTTCCTGTCAAAACCTATTCCATTTTTCTGAAATCTTTATCCTCTCTTTATTCCCCTCTGACCTTTTCTCTTCTCCCCTCACCAAACCATTCCCTTTGGCACTCTGCCACTGCTGCCTCTACACACCTCCACCAATTTTTTAGGCTGTTTTCCTGCTAACCATTTCTCTTGCCTCACCTTTTCTAGTCTTCCACCACAATCCAGCTCCCTCCCACCACACCCCAAAGCAACAAGCCAAGAAAAATCCCAATTTACTCCCCAACCACCATGCCAGGAATGTGGATCCTGTTCAACCCAGAGGAAGGAAAGCAGAGGAGCTGGGAAGGAGTGGTGGGAAGAAGGGGTGCTGAAGGCATGGAGACTTGGCTTCAGTTGTTCAAGAGAAAACACAAACCAGCCTCTCCCACGTGTCCCTCCAGGTTTGCAGGTTTTACTCCCATCCCTGAGCCTGGCAGCCTTT
This sequence comes from Grantiella picta, assembly GCA_013397955.1. Lineage (NCBI taxonomy): Eukaryota > Metazoa > Chordata > Aves > Passeriformes > Meliphagidae > Grantiella > Grantiella picta. Next base: position 288,993 of record VZRM01005292.1, read on the forward strand.
TTCCATGTTATCACCTTTTTCCTTCAACTCAGTGCCCACTCCCAGCTCAGTGCTCACTCTACACATTCCCCTCCTCTGCTCCCCGGAGTTCCCATCCACCCAGGGATGAACATCACCCATCAGCTGAAACCCAAAATAATGAGCCTGAGAGGCTTGGGAGGCAGGCAAATCACAAGGCTGAGAGCTACAGTGCAGGAAGGCGAGGAGGCAAGACTGGTCTTATTTATGGTTTTTACTGGGGGCTTTGTTTTTGCTGCAGTTAGAGCAGCAGCTAAGAAAGATGACAGAGCTCGAGGCAGGAGCATTGTCACACACAGGCACACAAAGGTACAACCAGACAAGAGGTTTCCCATTTGTCAACAAACAGTGGCTTTTCCTTTCCTTTCTACATGTTCACTTCCAGCTCTCTCTCCCAAATGTTTATGTGAAGACCAGTCATTCCCTCAGACAGTTAAAGGCTGTGAGTATGGAAAGGAGTCCGAGACTTTCATGCTACTTTATGAATGAGAATTTTACTCTTCCTGTCAATGCTGAGCTTCAGCTAAAATCAGTGTTGGAAAAAAAATTAAGGTAAATACAAATGGCCTTAGAAATTAAGACTGCCTATTACCTCTACCTCAGCTATGAATGACTTCTTGTGATGAGAACCCCAGATAGAAAAGAAAATGAGAACACCACAAGTTGATAACCCCACTGGCATTAACCTTGCAGAAACTGCATTTGCAGTATTGTGTTTTTGGCTACCACAAAATGGGTGCTAATTTCAAGGGAGAGCTGAACATGCATACTTTTAAAAAATCAGATTCAAACCACTAGCACCAGCACCAACTAATTTTGCTGCTCAAAAACTTAGCTCTCTTTTTTTGTTACTGTTTTACATTGCCCACAAAATGAGGGGTACAAAGGCTGTAGATAAGGATATGAGTGAAACTAAAAAATAAGAGCTTCCGATGACCCCAAGATAATTGCAATGTAAGTAAAGAGTGCAGGGTGAAGGTAACAAGTGATTTCATTTAGATTAGCCTTAATTCCATGCTCTGCAGATGTTCGTTTGTGTCCCACTTATCCTGTGAGGGAATTAAAACACAGGGTGGTTTGCAGTACACTCTGCTCACCATGTTAAGACAATCTCACTGTTTCTCTTGCAATTATGCTATTCCCCTTCCAGGAGAGGACAACAGCCCTACAGCCTGCACCCTCCATCAGCCACCTTCCACTAGACCAGGTTGCTCAAAGCTCCATTTAGCCTGACCTTGAATATTTCATGGAGGGGACACACAAAGCTTCTCTGGGCAACCTGTTCCAGTGCCTCACCACCCTCACAGTTAAGTATTTCTTCCTTATATTTAAGGAAGAAATTATATTAAATCTACTTTCTCTCAGCTTAGAGCCATTTCCCCTTGTCCTGTCACTCCATGCCCTTATAAATAGCAAGGCTAGCAAGTACTGAAATTCAAATAAACTGTCTTAGGCTAAAGTTCAAGGTCTTAGAAATAATATGTGCTATAATTTAGGTATGCAAAGAAGTCTGAGAGAAGATTTCTCGTTGCCATGAGGAGGCTGAATCCTCAGGACACCCTTGGGATGGTGCTCAGGGCAGGTTGAAGCTCATCCCAAATTGCTCTCCCCCAAAGACAGCTGGTGGTCAAGCCATCCCTACCCTTAAGCCAACCCCAAATAAAACACACAGCGCAGGGAGAGAAAAGGAGAAGTGAAACACGAGCACAGCAAGCCCCAACCAAATATTAAGGATTTCTCTCCACCTGTTAGCCCTTTGTACAGCCAAAAGACAGAGTTAAGCTATGCACAATCAGGGTTTCAAGCATCAGGGGTTTCCCAATGCTATTTGTCTAATCAAAAAGTCTACAAGTTCCATCGTGGATTTTTATTGCTAGGACAACACTGAAGGAAGAAACCACAAGACTTCATTTCATTTCTCCCATGTTTTTCAAACAGCATCTGTTTGCTCACCGCAGACAAAACAAAACACAGGCTTCTTCCCTCCCTTTAAACTCGAGATTAAGATACTCAGATAGTCTTTAATACTGAGAAACAAGTGACCAAAACGTTTTTTCCAAACCCAAGCAGCATTTTTCTTCCCCACCACCCAGACACAACATGGTCACACCAATCACACGAGCTCTGCAATCTCCTTCCCAGAAGCTCCCTCCCAGCAATGCCATTTCTCCTCCTCACAACAAAGCTTAGGTCAGGATTACAGAGGGAGGGAATGTCTGAAACACAAAAGGTCTTTCACTGGCCACATCAAGTGCAATATGTGAGATGAAAATGATAAAAGCCGAAGGAAGGTTTTTAGCTTCCCAGCAAAAAGTGGCCTTTAAAAGCAGTCATCAAGGCCAGGTGCCAGGCTAAACACGCACAGGGTGACAGCCAGCCCCACCACTTGTCACTCGGTAAAACCCCTGTCTCTGGGCTAACACCTCAAACAAGCACTTAAAGACATCTTCCTCCCCAAATCACACTGAGAGATGAGCAGGATGAACTGCAGGCCACCCCCAATGGGCACTAATGATGCAATTTATTCCTAACAGATATGGCATCACAGCAACCAGCACAGCTGTTTGACTGGAGAAGTGCAGAGCACAGCACGAGCAAACACTTCTTCCTCCCTAAATCACCCCTTTTCTCTTCCCATGGCCTTTCTCCTCAAAAAACGTGATGAAAGTGACAAAGACAAAGAAGACTTATAAAAAGCTATGCCGATTTGGCACAAATAAAAAGAAATGAAAAAAAGTTTAAAAAGAGAAAAGGCAAGTTTCTTTAAAAAGCCTAACCATATTCTACTATCTTTCTCTTTTCAATGACAGCCATTACAGGAAAGATTTGTACACTTTCTTGCCCAATTCTATAATTTGACTCCTGTCACTGCACAGGCACCAGCGGTACTGAATTTACACGGAGTCACACCCAGAAGGTTCTTAAAAATACAAATTACACAATCCAGTGCTGAACACAACCGCTTTCCCGACTTATGGCTGTTTCCTAAAATATGAGCTGGCACCACATTTTCAACTGGAGCCAAAGGCATGACCAACCCATGTCTGCCCAAGCCTCTTCAACAGAGAGCAGCAGCAAGAAGCGACTGCACAGCAGGGACACCCAGCCTCAATTCTGAATGCAAGCACGGGTTTATTATTAGGTTGTTCTTTTGAGTTACACAACCAATGCCTTGGCTACACTGGGTAAAAATAAAAGCACGGTGCTTTACAGATCACCTGCCTCTCCCTGACGCGAGCTGCTGCCCGTGCTCTGCAGCGAGAAGCACCCAGCTGAAGGAAGGCAAACACAGAAGCTCTGTGGCTCCTTACCAGGGCCCCAAGCACAGCCCTGGGGAGTGGGGCAGGGATTGGGGCACACAGACACCCAGCTGGCTCCCACTGGCACTGCCCACTGCAGAGCCCTTCCAGAGGAGAGCAGAGAGTGATGGAGAGCTCTGGAGAGCTCTGAAGAGCATGGCCACAAGCCTACTTCAACCACTCTGCTCTCAGCAAGGGGGAGAAAAATACTCTCCTTATAGCAACAGGATGGGGCTGGACCAAAAAAACATTGGGGAAGACCCAGAAAACAGCTAACAATGTCAATAGGGCAGAAGATTAAGAATTACATCTATATGGAAGATAAAAGTAAACTAGTAATTGCTAGACTGGAATAATTTTCAATGTGTAAAATCTGAGCTCCATCATCATGAAGTAAAAACTGTGACTCTTCAGGAAGCAGCAAGAGCAGCAAATCTATTGTCTTTCTCAGATTTATTCACAAAGACAACCACTCATATCACTCAGCACCAGCTGCCTCTCACCTTCCTTCCCCCCACTACGAGTGACTTCAATGACTTCTCTTGGCCCAAAGAGTTTTTGAGTTACTCAGCTGCAAAATAGCAGCTATTGAAAAACAAAAGAACACAGCTTGTGATGAAACATACCATGCCTGAAACAGAGCATTCAAGAACAGCTTCAGAACAAAATACTGGCTTTAGATTGCCTACTGGGAAAAAAAAAAAACTCCACACACCAACTCAGATATTCTATGACTCTATGATTATTATTTGTCTCCATTTAACATTCCTGAAGAACAGCTCTTACTTATTTAGCCAGAGTTAACCAATCCAACTTGAGAAGTGCTCAATCCCATCATAATTTTCCTTCACATCATCATCATCATATGATGTGATGTTCATCATCATGCCCTGTTCTTAAATTTGGAGATGCACTCCTCAAAGTCCATGGGCAAGGCTGAGGTCTTGGGCCAAAATTCTTGCCCAGGAAGCAAAGGTGCCTCACAGCTGACACCTCCCACTGAAGTTTACTCCTGGCTTCTTCTTTTGGTTCCCTCACAATTGTCTTGTTTGACCTTGGGGGTAAAACTTCAGCCCAAATTCATCAGCACACTGAAGCCCTCACTTCACACCATGCATATGAGTTGAAAATCAATGCAGGAATATTGATACAGTCATGACTTGCTGAAGGTCAGAAAACAAACCAGTGACAGAGCTGGAAATAAAGCAGAGACCTCCTGATCTCAAGATCAATTCCTTTAACCTCCAGGCCACGTTTGCATGAATTAACAAGGGAAACAATTCATCTGCATGTGGTCTGAGTCATTTCAGTGATCAGGTAATGCGTCCCAGTTCTGTCATCATTACATTTGATGGCTCTGGGCTCCAATTTCCACCCCCATGCCACTTGCCCAACAATTTCTGTCCTTGGGAAAAAGTAATCAAGTATGATAAGGATGACAATCATAATTAGCTTAAAATACAGGCCTGCTGGCATGTATTGGGAACACATTTTAATAGAAAGAGCTAATGTGAAGGGAGCAAGACTACAGCAACAGAAATTTTAGATTAATTGACTATGGATATCCGAAATGAAATTATGAGAAACCGTCATTTTAGGAAGTGGCAGGAATTCCCTTTACATAAATTACTCCTTTAAATATTTAAAATCCCACTTCAGCCTCACTAGAAATTAATGTTTAATAACTGCTCTTCTGTAACCTGACAGAAGTATTTGTAAAATGCATTTAGTCTGGTCAGCTCCATTTTGCTCTCAAAATATGGGCAAAAGAAGGTGGACAAAGACCAAAAGAGGTTAAGAAAGCATCTTATTTCAGTTAGATAGATTTGCTGAGCTACCTGTCATAAAGTAAATCACTTAGAGAAGAAAGAAGAATAGACTCAAATGCTTGAAGGTGACTCTTTGTAACAGCAACCAGTTATGAATTATATCACATTAGCACCACTTCTGTGCTGTAGAGATTTTCTTGTTCCAATAGATTTGTCCATCTTCTGCCATTTTTCACTGCTAAGCAACTACTGGTCTGTTGGAAGGACGCCAGCTGTCAGTAATTCTGAGCAATTCTGTCAAACTGACACTTCACCAATGTGTAACAGTCTGCCTTTCTGATGATGAATTCCTCACTGGTCGTGTGACAGGATAAATTACTGCCAGCAGCACCTACACAATGCTCTGTGGGTCAGTGGGCTCGCTGCAAAGACAGACAGGCAAGGTCAAAAGCACTGCCACAGGATGTCAACTGCCACCTTGTGGGATTTAAAGAGAAAGTTGTGTTTGTTCCTTGAACTTCACTGAAATCCCAGCTGTCAAAATGCTGCGAGCACTATGGCCATGCCCAGTACATCAGTAATATGTGTGATAAGAATTCAGCAGAGACAAGGGATGTATCTTTATCAAGGAAGCTTGAATAGCAACACTAGGTTCCTTTCCAGCCACACTGACAGAAGTTCTCAGAGGGCCAGTTTTAGGACAATAAGCCTGGGTAAAACAACGCTTTTCAAGAGTTTTAATATTGCATTTAAACATGCACTAACTTCTAATCCTCTTGTCCACCCTACAGACTCGTGTATCAGGGCTGCAGAGATTGATGTCACATTGATAAAATACAGATATCAAAGTGTTACCACGATGAGCAGTATTTATCATAGCAGTGTTGGTTCCATGTGTCTATTGAATAAGTCTGCCATGGAAATAACCTCTAAACTTGTCTTTTCCAGCCCCACCAACACATGAGCTTACACAAGTAGAAAGTCCTGGTGAGTTTGCACTTCTTTGCCCTTCTCACTGAATTTCAGTCTAACTTACACATTACCCCACGAGGTGAGGAGAAAAGGAGGTGTGGGGTCAGCAAGCTGATGGACAGTAAAGGTTTTATTAATCAACAATTATTGAGCAAAGCTTGAGTGACTAATCTGTGCCTGACTCTTCCACCAGCTCCTTTGCTGAGTCTCTCCTGAACAACTCATTAAACAGAGCAAGGAAGTATCACCCTGGCAGTGATTGAAGTGTCTCTGTGGGGTGTGAGGAACCCTCTGAGATCACTCAGTGTGCACCAAACAGCCAACAAGAGGTTTCTTCCCAATGCAGGAAAAAGAAGTGATGGTGTCTGTGGGAAAAAGGAAAAAGGACAAAGCTTTTGCCTTGTTCTTTGTAATGATTTCCAGTGCTATCAAAAGAAACAGCCATGTCTACAGCTGATACAAATCTCAGCAAATCCATTGACTTTGACAACACTACATGAATCTAAAGCAACTGAGATTTGGTCCCAAAGTCTCAACAATTACAAATAAAACAGCAACACCCTAAACTTTGGTTCCTATTTAAAAACCCAATGACTGCCCCTGATAAAACTGAAAATACTGACTTAGGTTTCTACTTGCCCAGGCAAAAACAAAAATGTGCTTTTTTCAGATCTAACAGAAAGAACTACATGCTGCTTAAAATAACAGCAGCCACTGCCTGCTGCCTCCACTCCTACAGTTACCTTTCATTACTGGAAGCAAGCAGTCATTGTGCTTAAGTTTTCTGGACAAAGCAAAAACTGAAAAAATGAAACAGTCATCATATAAGAACAGAATGTTTAAAACAAAACAAAAAATATTGAGCTATTTTAAGTTAAATATTAGTCACACAGATTCTATCAAAATGGTTACTGACTCATTATTACTAATATAGGATAATAATGTGCTACAGACAGCAGACAAAATGTGTCCTTTTCTAAAAACGTAACTTATATAAGTTCATATATAATTTATTTGAAAGACTATGAAACCACAATTGCAGGGAAGGCGTATGATACAAAAAAAGATAATACAATTTTTTTTTTAAATCCCACAAACTGCTGAAACATCTGGTTATTTCCAAAACAGGATCCCCACAGTAAATGAAAAGCCACTGAAAATAGCACAAAGACCCCCAAATAGCACCAAAAACCTGACAGAAGTAAAGCCTCAGAGGGATGTGTTGTAAAACGTCTAACTACAGCTTCCCTAGATAACTCAGCCACACGTGGATGACATAAATCATATTTTTAACAGGACAGAGCATCAGAGCAAGTGTAAATCAATAAGGCTGCACATGTCCAAGGGAATGCTGACAGCGTTAGAGCAAAACCCTCAGTGCTGAGGGAGACCTTGCAGCTGCTCAGGGAAAACACTGGAGCAGGCAAATCCATGGAGCAAGGAGTGGGGTGAGGTGGGATGTTATTTGGGAAGCACAGGGGAGCTGCCAGCACAGGAAAGCCCTGCAGAAACACCTGGTTTGGGGTTTTGGGGTGAACAGGGAGGATCTGGAGCCTGCAGCCCACAGCACAGCCAGCTCTGGCCATGGAACTGAGAGTGAGCCACAAGGCACTTCCATCACAACAGGGAAGGGTTTGGGATTGTTCCCACATGGAGTCTTGATCTAAGACTTGAAGAAAATGAGAGTGATGTCACTGAGGGTGGATTTAATATGAGCCACATCAACTTCATAGTGTCAAACCCGAGCTAGGCAGAGGCCATACACAACCATTTTTATGTAGATGGGATTAAAGGCATCCTTACAATTCAAAAGCATATATAGAAAATCTGAATCTTGGACTAATTCCATCCAAACTTATGCAGAAAAAAAAGGGAAAAATATTAATTTAATTTTTTTAGCAGCCCGTTTTCCTGCAGCCTGTGGAACCCAGCTGGGACATGCAGAAGGTCTAAACTGGAACTGACTACAGCTTTAAACTAGGATATATTTAAAAACATGTTCAATGGGTGGAGTTCTGTCTCCTCTCCTGATTGAGGGCATAACTAGAAAAATAATGACATTTCTTTCTCTATGTAATAAAAATAAAACAAGTGACAGCACAAAAAAATGGAACTTTAAAATTACTTGCCAATCTTCTAAAACTGAACCAAAAAAACTACCAGGATTAAAACATTTTATTTTTCCAATTTAATTTACCTTGTTAAAGCCTGACACAGGAATAGCATAAGCTGTGAAATGGAAAGAATACAGCACTCTGCCCTTAGCACATGAACTGAACATATGAAATACAACACTGAAAACTGGATCACAAGAAATGCAAAGTACTGACAAAAGAAATAGTCTCTACAGTGGTTTTATTTTTAAAAAATCATGAATTATGACAATTAAAATACTGTAGGTTGCAAATCCAACAGGAGTCTGTGATGAAGATGGAGAGGATACAAGAGGTCCCTTTCTTGACTTACAGAACTAAGGAAGTTCAAGGGCAGACAAGGAAAAGAGGAGAGAGGAAAACCTCTAAGCTCACTGATGCATCCAGCTGCAGCTCCAGCTGGGAGCCAGGGCTGTGCTGAGTGGTGAACAATCCTTCAGGCAGCAAAACAAGGACAGGAATGGAGATCCCACGCAGCAAAGGTAGGTAAGGAAAGGACACTTCCTGGGAACACACAGGGATCCAAGAAAGGGCAAGCGCTCCCAGACCAGCTGGATCACAAGCACTGAGTGCAGCCAGAAGTAAAAAGAAACACGACAAAAAGCAGCTGACATTGGGGAGGAATGACAAGATGTGTTGGGACAAAACACTGGAGGAAGCACAGGCTGGATTCACTGATGAAAAGAGGATACAGGTGGAGCAATGCTGCTGGAGGACAAAGCCAGAAGCAGTCTGGGGAACCTGACAGCAAAGAGCAGGGCAGAGGCTAAAGAGGAGAAATAAAAGAGAAATAAAGGAGAAAGCTTTAGTAATCAAAATGACCTTTGAAAAAAAGCTGAGAAGGTAAAACTCAAGTGGAAGATGCAGACTCATATCATCTCCATGCAGTAATTCAGGGCAGGAATCCTACACAAGAATATATTAACAAGGGCAAAACTTGGAACAGGAATATAAAATTTGCCATAGAAGATAATTAATGCATCGAAGTATCTCACAGCTTGCTGTGGCCCCATTTACATTTCTACAGAAAGTGTCCAATTAAACAACTGGTGCTTGGCTGAATACAAAAGAGAAAATTAAGTCCTAACACCCACCATGGTCTTCCAGTGGTCATCAAATCATTACCATAACCAACGTAAGCTTCGACATGGGAAGTCACTGAGAGGAACAATAGTAGACCATTCCTCTTGCAATTCTGACTTCAGGCAATTTCTTTTATACTATTTTATTTCCCTTTGACAGAAAGAAGACTATACCTGGTCAGACTGAAAAATGGATTTTTTTTTTTACCTTTTAATCAAGAGATTTCTTCTTCTTCTAAGACAAAACCACCCTGCACACCATGCTCATGCTAATTCATTACAAGCTCTCGCTCATACAGTCATTTATTCAATCTTCCAAAGGGATCTGTCCAGATCTCCTTTAAATCAGGGTGTGCCAGCCCTGGTCCTAGACTGCCTACCTCCAATGTAACTTAACTCAAGAAGTCACTCTGTGCTCACACTGACTCTACTCTACTTATCACAAAACTACTTCCTAGTTTCTAGCTAAATTGCCTCTTCCAGCTGTGGATATTTATTTTCCAGAACAGCTTCTTTTACAGGGAGGCTTCCATTTTGAAAATGCAAGTTAATTCCAGCCTCCGGGTCAGCTTTATTTACCATGATGTTAACTTTCTCAGATCATTCTTTGCAGATGAGAGGAATCCTTGCAGAACTTGAGCACAGCTCACACCCTGCAGGCATTGGCACCTGGCTGGGGTGCAGCCTTGGTCTGACCAGCATCCTCGAAGAAACCTAATTTTAAAAATATGACAGTATTTTACCCATGAGAAATAACATGGTAATTAAGGAAACAGCTTAATCTTTTCATGCTTGGACACTGACTAAAATGGAAATTGCTTTTCCAGCCTCAATGGCAGAAGTACAGTGAAAACTTTTGTTTTCTTTCCCTCAATTGCCAATGATAATAGATGCAGATTCTTAATAATAAATCCCATCTAGCCACACCAGAATAAGGCCATGTAAAGACCATTTCTGATGTAGTTCCAATAAAAGAAGAGCAAAACCAGGTTTTCAAACCCTCCTGCAATGCTGGGCAGAGAGCATCCCCCAGTGATGATGTTTTGTTCAATCATGTAATTCCAAGGTTTGCAATTCCTTTGGGGTTGGTCCCCTGGTGACTGGGGAAGTTAGTCAGTTTTGGGAACTGTTTGTAACCTGTAAATTCCCTACACACCCACACTTCACACCCTCATCATACTTCAGAAGCTCCTTTCCTTTACAGCTTCCAGAGATGGCACATTAGTTCAGTTCTCTCCATCCTTTCATCGTCCTCCAGTCAAGCTCCTTTGTACTTCTGACCTTTCCAACACCAACCTCGTCATCCACCAGGAATAACACTAGGAAGGGAGGCAGAGGGCTTCTGTATGAAACCCAAAAAACCAAAAAACCAAAAAAAACCAAACCATCTCCAGCCAGTGAGGTTCAGCATCCCTGCCTGCCCCCCGGTTTTTGGGAACCCTCTTTGCACACACAGGAAACCTGTTAGCCAAAAAGCAGACACCCCAGATCTGGAGGCCTGGCACCCCACAGGGGTCTGCACCCCCTGCACTAGGACAGGAGCTGTTTGTCCCCCTGCAGCCTCTGACCACCCCGTGCAGAGGAGAGGGAGCCCCGGCAGTCCCTCCTGCTCTCTGCAGGTGCTCAGCAGGATGCTTTCATCAGGAGAGCACGGTGAACACTGATGGTCAGCTCAGCCAGGGATTCCGTGGAGTCTGTTAACAGATTAAATCCTGGCCTGAATGCCACCAAGGCTTAGCCTTTCTGTTCCACTTACAGTAATAACTGACATTGTTGTGCTTTTGGGTGGAGCTGTGTGAAATAACCATCAACCATCTCCACGTGCAGGGGAAGAGGAGGGGAGGTGGTGTAAATCCTCTGGAAAAATCACCGTTTTCAGGACACACAATGCATCCATTTAATAAAATACATACCTCACAATGATAAATAATGACGAATGTAAACTTCAGTTAGGTTTCTGCTGCTTATGTACATAAAGAACTGTTAACCATGTCCATCCATCTTAAAGGGCTGCTTAAACTGCAGCAAATTGTTAGAAACTAATCAGTTCTACAAGACACCAATTCATTACACTGCTTAAATACAAACACTAATCCTTGACGGCTATCTGGCAAGGATGTAAACTTCATTAACTTCATGTTTTGCTTAGGTCTTACATAAAATGATGTATTGATTGTCTTGCCACTTAATACAATATAAAGATGATATGAGTGTATTGGAGAAAACTATAATTATTTATTACAGAGCCAGTTAAATGCCAAGTAAAGCCAGACTAATCACTTTTTTACTTGCTTCTGTGTGCATCTTGTTTTTCTCAAAGAAGCAAAGCAGCACTGAGGGCATGCTAAATGGGAGGAATAAACACAGGAGTTAACAGACACACACTCAACTACTTTTATTTCCCACTGGCTTTGTCTTTAAAATGAGGGATACTAAAGTTTTGAGGAAATGGTTAAGACCAGACCATGGCTGTGATTTGAAAGTACAGCTGCAGGACACACAGCCACTGTTTGCTCAGGGAAAGGGAAGACATTACACAGAAAGGATTTAATTTCTCGACAAAGATTTTCTCATCATTTTGTACATGCTTCTGCAATTTAACCTTCACCATCTGGTTCAAGCAATTTCCCAGGCTCTGTTAACCTTACTTTTGGGGTGAAAGGAAGCAGGAGTCATTATTGTTTACTGTGCTTACTGCATTTCTGCAGCAGAGATTTTAATTTGGGGGGCAGAAGGAAAAGTGTAAGGAAATCAATTGCTGTGTGGTCCATGAAACAGAGTCAATCTTAGCAACCTTTCCCAATGAGACTCTGAGGCTGACTTTATCCTCTGGGTGAAATATTAAAATTGACTTTATTCCCACATGCCTGCCAATTTGGATACTGCACTTGCTGACACAAATGCATAAAAAGAATATGCTAGTTAATTAGATGAATTATAACGATTTTGAAAATATCGCTTGGAAAGGAGGTTGAACATACTTTCACTGGAGGGGATTTGCTACTTCTCTGCAAAAATTGGCAATTTCCAAACTTTCCAAAGACAGATCTTTGCAGCTGTGAAGTGCAGCAACAGAGGCTGCAGGGATATGAGGACATCACACAAATAACCAGAATACTCCCCTTCCTGTGACTTTGATATTTTTGCAACAACACGAGGGCTGGAACACTAAAGGCACTTTGTTCTGGCTTTTTACTGTGGTTTGATACTGGATGAATAAAATTTTAAGAGTCAATAACTCCAGATAGTTCAAATAAAAGAAAAATAAGATTTTTTTTTCCCCCTTGGCTAAAGTACTTGTTTGAGGTGAAAGACGAGACATAAAACTGTATTTGCTAAAACTATTAGTTAGAAAAAGGAGAGTTATTGTTGGTTTTCTATAACTAAAATACTTTGCTTGAATAAACTACATATATGTTGTAGGGCTACAGACTGCATTTGCAAGGGTACCTGAGAGCACCTTGGATTTTCAAAACTGAAGGATCCCTTTGGAAGAAGCTGCTCTGGAAAATAAATAGCCACACCCAAAGTGCCTGGTGCCTTTTCCTGCAGATCCCCGTTGGTGCACACTGTCCCTCCATGGCAGCATTCCTGGGTTAAGAGACAGCATTACCAGGAAAAGTAATTTTTAAGACACACTGACCAAGCTGGGGAATTTGCAGTGCCTTTGCAATTACTCTTCACCACCCTCCCTCAAAGCAAGTGAACATAATTGGAGATTGTGCATTTCAGACACTGCTAATCTGAGAAAAATTATTTTTCTGGCTTGTAGCAGACAGCCCAAGGCAGTCTGCTTCCTGCCCAGTGTAGGAATAGCAAGGAACACATCTGGCACATGGCCAGCTGTTTGCTCTTCCTGCTTGTTTTGGGGGAGATCAGGGCAGTTATAAAAACCTTCAGTGTGTGAAGATGGCAATCACTAGGTGATATTTTTCTTTCAAGAAAAGAGAAGGAAGTCACTCTTCACCTGGACTTTTGAAGGAGATAGACAGTGTCAGGAGAAGATTGGTTACACATTGTGGATGCCACTTTCCCCAGAGCAGGAAAGGCTCCTTTGACATCAATTACCACGTGCAGTGCCTAGCTGTGATGCTGAATGATGGCAACTGAGGCATGCTTGCACTGCAGAGCAACTCTCTTCTCTTTCTTCTTCCAGTATGGCAAAATAACAAGTGTCTTCATTATCACAGCCATTTTCCTGGGAAAAATCTTTCCAGTTTCTCTGCATTAGCTTCTTCACAAGTTTTCCATCCCTTCTTCTATAAACGCAGGAATTATTAAGAAACTTTCACATCCCTTTTCCTTTTCTGTGTTACCTCAAAGCCTGTCCTATCAAATCCAGCTCTTACAAATCTTGCCATCCTGAAGGAAATGCCCAAATTCAATCTTTCTACATAAAACACTGGCAAATACCTCATGTATTTACACAGCACATAGTAAAATAATTTTGATATATAATGCTCTTTTCCTCAAATAGAAATACCACCTCTCCTTCCTCGCCAGCTATCGCTGCCCTGGCAAAGCAGCCCCTGGATAACAAAGCTTCCCCAGCTGTGCCCACCTGATTGCTTCAGTTCTGTCTCTCAGACAATGGTGGTGTTGCTCTGGCTTCTATATCATTATCTGTCACCCATTCTGTGGCCTGGCAAGTAGGACTGCTCTCTCAGGTAGGTTCACAGCCATATTTTCATAAAATGCTGCACAGGCACACAGCACGTGACAGATAAAGAATTATCTTGCCAAACACAGACCACAAAAGAGATTTAGATTCCCCCAAAACATCCTTGCAGCTTAGCATGAAATCAGCAAATCTCCAACAACTGGCACACTCTGCTTTCTCAATTGTAAGCTAGTTTTTGTTAGAAAGAAAAGGCACTTCCTAAAATTTATAATTAATCTGTACTCTTGAAAGAAGTTTGTTCTGCTGCTGCCTTTGTCAGGCAGCAAAGTTACCTGGCAGTTGTCTGGAAAGAGACAACTTCCTACAGCTCCTAACTGGGGCACAGAGCAGGAGTTGTGACAGCTGGAAAGGACAGGGAAATCCACAGAAGATGTTTCCATAGGAAATCATGGAATTAGCTATGTAAACCAAAAGGCAAATTTCCTCAACACCACAAAAATAAGGAAATTGATAAACATTCACAAGACCCACTTGAGATAATTGAGCACTTATTCAACATATTCCAGTAGTGTTCTGTTGTGTGTTGTCTTGTTTTTGTTCAAAATGTACATGTTTTATGGTCTTAAATATGCCCATATTTTTTTGACATTAGGAGTACTATGGAAACAAACACAACGTTAAACAAAATTGTAAGCAGATTTTTCTCTTTCTCCTTCCAATATGGCAAAATAACAAGTGTCTTCATTATCACAGCCATTTTCCTGTGACAAATCTTTCCCGTTTCTCTGCATTAGTTTCTTCAGAAGTTTTCCATCCCTCCTTCTAGAAATGCAGGAATTAAGAAATTTTCACTTTACTTTTCTGTGTCACCTAAAAGCCCGTCCTTATCAAATCCAGCTCTTACAAATCTTGCCATCCTGAAGGAAATGCCCAAATCCCTTCCTTCTACATAAAACATTGGCAAATGCCTCATGTACACAGCATGCAGTAACATGATTTTGATTGCTGAAATACTTCACTAAGTGCCACTGCAGGAGGGAATTGAATATTTCTCTGTGCCACAGTGCCAGGAGTTCATCTTGTTACCTCTACCAGGAGCTGCCACTGGAAAGGGTATTTTTTAATATATATATATATA